>CDFA01024941.1:0-21518 GCA_000826305.1 Acanthamoeba healyi | reverse complement strand
CGTGCTGCTTTGTCCACTCACCAGAGCCGTCGCGCGCCTCACAGCGCCGCTTCTGCAGCAGCGAAGGGATGCCCGCATGTTGTCGTGTTGTTGTGTTCGCGGCCCTCGCTTGGTCGCCATTTCTCCGGGGCATTTCTCAAAACGATGGACAAGGAAATCTTAAGAGAAAATGAAATCATAAACAAAAACATTCATAAAGAGAGATGAAGAGGGCCTCGTTTGCTGGCGCAGTAGACGAAGAAGAGGGCTCTTGTGGAGGCGAGTTGGCTGTTGCGGCATCGCCTCACCATAGGCTGCACCAGCCGACCCGCAGTTGCCTCAAGGACCACCATCATGGCGAAGATGGGTCGACCTCGTCTTCTTCAAGTTCGACGGCGCCGGCTGCAGCCTCGCCCCTTGCGAGCCTCCATCACCATGTACATTTCCTCTCCAGCTCGGGCACCTCGATCGGCAGCCCCCAGACCGCACCTGCCTCGACGCACCAGCTCGTCGTCATCGACCTCGACAAACTGCGCTCCCAGAGCAGCCAAGGCGCTACCACCCTCCGCTTCAGGTGCGTCCCCCCACCCCCCTTGTGTGTCTACATTAAGTTTATATTTATGAAAATTCTCCCTCTCGCGAAACCATATTCTTATTCTATTTTAAAAATATAATTACTTTGTGAGAGAACTAGTAAAATAAAACTCGACCGCACAAATATTTTGTAAAATGCACTAATAAAATATAATATTATTATTAATATATATTTGTTTCGTGCGCAGGTCGGTGCCGTTCGGGATGCTGCGGGCGCGACACACGTACGCTACGCGCTTCGCGGTGGTGGGCGGTGGCGGGCGCACGCACGTGGACTGCGTGGCGGAGGACATCTCCTCTGAGGTGTCTGTGTGCAAGGTGCCCATGCATCACTACCACACGCCCATAGTGCTTGTTTTCTCTCGCGCACACTAACGCACTCCCGTGCGTGCATGCGTGTGCGTGTGCGTGTGTGCACACCGATTGCATGTTCTAGGAACCTGCAAGCGACTCAACATCAGCAGCGGCCGGGGAGATGTTTGAGGTCATCTTCAGACCAATGAGCAGAGGTCCCTTTGAGGGCACGTTCTACCTGTGGGCCGAGAGCTCGACGTCCTCGGCACCTGCCGCCACCAAGCTCATGCGGACTGAGTCGCACGATATGGGCGCCGAGGAGGAAGACAACAGCAACAACGATCACGACGACAAGGTGGAGAGCGGCGCCGGCGACGCCAAGAAGCGAAAGACGGAGCTGTCCTCTCCCCATCGATACCGCCTCGAGGTCATCGTCACCGCTCAGGTACTTTCAGCCTCGTCCTTGCGACGTCTCACTTCTAACTTTGACACTGCGCGCACCGCGGTGGTGGTGAGCAGATACTGAGAAAGGGAATGGGCAAGCCGAGCCTACGCGACGGCGTGCGATGTATCGCCATCGACGAGGAGGAAGACAGCGACGCCGACTCAGACGGCTGGGCCGGTTTCTGATGTGTATGGACCTGAACGCGACTGTGGCTGCTTCTTGTTAAAAATGAACAAAGACTGGATTTTTCCCGCCACGCAGCACATCAGGGCCTGGCCAACAGGGATAACCAAAGGACAGTCAATCGGGGCACCAAGAAGCTGTACCTTTGCGGTCCCAACGACCCCGAGGCGTTGGCGAACAGGCTCAGGGTGGAGGTCATCCAGGAGTTTAATCCGAGCGCGGGTCAGCCGCAACAACGCACGACCAAAAAGAAGTAGGCTCGTCATCATTGTGGAGCCTCACGTGGTGGGAGAAGGAAGACACTTGTCAAACTTTTAGTTGATCATGAATGGATCTCTCAGCAAGGTTGATCAACTTCAGATCCTGGAAGGGCAAAAAGGCTGATTGCGCACCGGTGTGGTGGCCTGCTAGCGGCGGTGGAGTGTGACCCTAATGCCATGCTTGGGCGATGTGGTGATGCCCGGCTGCAGCTCCAGTGGCACCTGGCCCGGGCTCAGATGGAAGCGGTAGCGGCGGAGGACGTGAGCCAGCACAAGCTTGGCTTCAATGAGCGCAAACCGTTGTCCGATGCTGCGCGCGTGAGAGAGGGGAGGTGAGACGACCTCAGGAGATGCACATGCCAGGCCCAGGGAACTGGCTAGCGTACCAATTGCGAGGGCCTGCGCCGAAAGGCAGCCACACGAGGCCGTGCTTCTTTTCGCCTTCTCCCTTCTCGTCGCCGGCCCACCGGTCAAAGGGATTGAAGCGTTCTGGCTCGGGCCACGTCGACGCACTGTTGCCCATTGCCTTGATGGGGATCACCACCGTCGTCTGGATGTGGACACGGACAACGAAGAAGAGTAAACGACGATCAGTTAGTATGAAGGTATGAAGGGACGACGAAGAGATCAAGTGAGGAGGCGAGACTGTACCCCCTTGGGAATGGAGTAGTTGTCGCCGATGGTTACATCCACGTCGGCTTCTCTAGCGGTGGACGTCGCCGGCGGATACATCCTCAGCGACTCCTTAAGTGCCATGTTTAGGTGCGTCATGGCGCTCAGTTGGTTGAGGTCCAGAGCTGCACTCTCGTCGCCCAGGAGGTCGGACAGCTCTTCGAACAGCTTGTCGTCCACCTCAGGGTGCTGCGCCACCAGGAAGATCGTGTAGGCCAGCGTATTGGCTGCATGGAGTCGCCAGCCATTCAGTGGTTGTGTTAGGGATTGATACAAGACACGATACTGGAGAGAGTGCACGTTACCAGTGGTCTCATGGCCGGCCAAGAGGAACGTGTTGGCCTGATCCCTGATCTCTTCTTCCGTGAGGGCCTGGCCTGTGGCCTTATCGCGGGCGTCGTAGAGAAGGTCGAGGAAATCATTGGGGATGCGCTGGACGTCGTCGCTCTTGATCTCCTTGTCTGTCTTGTCCTCCTCGGCATCGCGCTCTCGCTTGCGCTTTCTGATGAGCGATAGCGACACTTCGTCCAGCGCATCTTGTGCTTTGATCAACTCCCGCCTAAATGCCGACGGCCACAGCTTCTGCTTGGCTTCCCACAGGCTCGGGAAAATCATGGCTGAGACCCAGCCCGACGCAACTCAAGTCGGTAAGTTGTTTTTCCATCTCTCTCTCTCTCTCTTCGGAGCTGCTGTGTGAGACGTACCAAGGGCACCGTTGTTGCGAGGCACGTTGCGAAAGATCGTTCCTGAGGCCTGTTGATTGATTAATTGCGTTAGTATCTAGGTGTGCGTTCGTGGCAGATGTTGGCCATTGCGATCGAACACACGTACACGAATAAGCTCATTGTCGCTGCTTGTCTGGGCGTTCAGCTTGGTTCCGAAAGCCACGCGCCCTGTGTACGCGACGACCACAGGTTACTGGCCGATCGGCGAGATCAAGACACCAGAGGCTATCAGCTTACCGATGATATCTAGTGTGAGGCGTGTGAAGAGAGCATGAATGTCCACTTCCTGTTTAGCCTCGCAGGCCTCGTCCAGCTTGACCATGAGCACTTGGATCTCCTGTGATGTGCCTCCCCGCGTCAGATCGAAGCATGAACGACAGCAATCTGAACGCTCTTACCTCGTGCATCGGGGCCAGCATGTGCTTTAAGTGCACCACGTTGAACGTGGGCGAGATCGTGCGACGCAGCCGCTTCCTGATTCGACATGGACGTTCAACACCAACTCCCGTCACGGCACATGGCCTGGCGCAAGGACAACAGAGGGGTGGGGCGGGGTACCATTTGTCGTCTCGCGCGTGCAGCAGTCCCAGAGAGCTGCGCACGCGTCCCCTGTGTTGCCACCAGCACACGAGAGGCGCAGCCAAGCATTGTGGGAAAACACTCAGCAACGCCAACAAGAAGCGTGACACCATGGTGTTGGGTGCGTGCGTACATGGCCATGGGTCTGTTACGGAACTTCTCCGCCGCCGTCACGGTCACCTCGTGGACCATGTCGGGATCGCTCACCAGCACGATGGCTCGTCGTCCCATGAAGAACCGTACGACTATGGTGATGATGGCCGTTGTATGTGCGTGTGAGCGTCATACAACGATCGTTAGGCACGCGCCACAGTACGGGCGAGAGAGCACGCTGTACGTACTGCCGCCGTACTGGCGCATCAAGTCCGCCTGAGCCTCGTTATGCGACGTGCCCAGCATTTGAGGCAGGTTGCCCACCACGGGGAGCGGGCGTGGCCCGGGGATGCCCTTAAGACTGGAGAAGGTCGAGGTGCCCCACCACTTGCAAGATGCAAACGACTTGAAGTCAAAATCTTGTGCTGTGTGCAAGATTTCTTCGAGGGCACGCTGGGGGAGGGTACCAGGAAGGCCAAAAACAGGGCCAGAGCAAGCAGCACGTAGAGCAGCATGTTGTGGGTGGATGTGTGCGGGCGTGAAGGCGTTGTGATAGTGAAAAAGCGACTGAGAGGCGACTTTAGTCTTTTTTAAAATCGGCATTTTGCAGCCAATCCACAAATACTTTCACTCCTACTGGTTGTAAAAGCCCTTGGCCAAGGGCAAGCAAGAGCCGTGAAACGCATTTGGTTTCTCAAGTTGGATGCAGGTCTGTCCCTCTTTGCTGACCAGTCTGGGACAGCTCCTGTGAGGTTTCAGGTTACAAAACTGGTGAATTGCATGGATACTGAGGAAGTGTATCGTGGACACAAGAATTTAATTAAAAAATTCTGTTCGGGACACTGTATTGCGGGTGCGGACACAAAACTCAAACCCGGCCACCAGTTCAGACACCACCACAAGACAAGACAAAGAAGGACGACTCACATGGAGACACTCAACGACGCTCAACACAAGCCTATTGACCTGGTCCAGGAGAAAGCTCCAGTGCAGGCCCAAACCGACAAGCATAAGCAGCAAGCCCAGCCCAGCTTGCTCTTCGTCGACGCACTCAACTACTCGCGCGAGTTCTGGCGGTTGGCCAAGGGGGCAAGGTGGCCCTCTCCTCGGGACGCGTTGCGCCAGGTGCAGCGCTTCGTCGATGCCGCAAGTCGGTCGGGCTGGACGCTCGAAGTGTTCATCGACGACAGATACCAGTCGAGCGAGGCCTTGAACATCTGGTTCTCCCGCAGGGAGAAGGAGGTGCGGAGTCGCACCAGGATGGTCCCGCAGGGCGTCAACCGGCTCTTGGGCGACATGTTTGCGCACGTAGGCGTGCCGGTGCACTACTCGCACGAGGCCGACAACGACGACACGATCGTCGCCCACGCCTTTGCCCGCTCCGCCGCCGTGCTGAGCGCTGATCGCGACATGTACCGGTACACCGGCATCGCTCCGCCTCTCCGCGTGTTTGAATCGTTCAGGTTTGGCCAGAGAGGATCGCTTCAGCTGTTTGAGCGCCCGGAATCGGACCGGTGCGCCAAGTCGAGCGCACGAGCTGTGATCGTACCTCCGCCGGGTACCAACAGTTCCATGCACTCGATGTGGGGAGCGGACAAGGACGCCAAGATCAGCTACTATCGCGGCTCGCCTTCGCCGCTGACGCGCGACCTGGGCAACATCCACCTCGCCGTGCGCCAGCTGCGTCAGGCGGTCTACCACCGGCTCGGGGTCAAGGGGACGGTCCACGAGGTGATGCCGTTTTGGAGCGAGGAGCGGGTCAAGTGGACTGACGATCATGTCGCGCCAGACCCGGAGCTGTCGCACCTGCTGGACGGTGTCGAGCCCGTGCAGGTCGTCGCCCATCTCTTCCCCGACCTCGAGAGTCCTCCCGCCGGTCTAAGGCCGGAGCTCGTGCACAACCACGCGTGGGCGGTCAGGGCCATCGTCTACGAGCTGCTAGTGATCGCATCCGGAGGCCACCCGTCCCTGCTCGATCTGATGAACAGCGATCCTTTCTTCAGTCTTCCTGCCGTGCCGTCAAGGCCCAGCAACTCCAACAGCGACTGGCGCAGAGACCGCGGCTACAATGCCCGCGGGCGAGGCATGCAGCGCAACGGCGGCGCGGGCGTGCAGACGAATGCACGCGGACGAGGAGGAGCTCCGGCTCAAAGTGGACGTGACCAGCGGCCACAAAGGGAGGGGTGGAGAGGAGAAGGAGGACGGCGAGCTGAGAGCGCAAGACCGGAAGAGAGCGGGCGAGGAGGACGGCGAACTGAGAGAGCAGGCCCAGAAGCAAGCAACCGCGGAGGAGGAAGAGGTCGTGGCAGGGGAACGTCTCGTGGGGCGACCAGTTCGGGGAGAGGTTCTGCGTACCAACAGCAGCGAGAGAGCGACGGTCTGCGTGCGCCGCAAGCACAAAGAAGCGGCGCTGTGCCTGAAGCAGAGAGCCGGACCTAAAAAAGGCGAGAAGCGTAAAAGCAAAGAGAGAAAAATGAAGAAATTAATATTTCCTGGAAATATTGCTCCGCTTGTTTTGTTTGTAAACGCTGGCCAGCATGATGAAGGCGTGTCTGGGCCGATCGATGTCGCGGCAGGCTGCCCTGCCACGGCACTATGCCAATTCACTGTTGGTACGGTCCAAGGCTCGCCTTCTCTGTGCATCGCTCTGCATCTCATAATTTACATGTTTTTTTTTTTTTTTATCTTGCCATCTTTGTGCCATCTTTGCGCGTGGTGCGACTCTAGAGGGACAGCTCCACCAGGTTGTTGGGCATGAGGCCCGAACGCGCCACGAAGCCTCTCCTCTCCTCGACCAGCCCGCTGGTCTGCGGTTCGCGCTTCGGTCCCGTACGCCCCCTCGGCTCATGCGCGCTCTGCACTCGCGACAAGAACCCACCAATCTTGTGCGCTTGCTGGATGCAGTGCGTTGCCTCACCTCCTTCCGCGTGATGTCGATGCTCGTGTCGTGTGCTGTCCCGCGCTGCAGGCGCACCGCTTGGGGTATGTGCGTGCAGCGCACGACCAAGCAGGCGGCAACGGCCGAAAGAATGGCAACGGCCGAGGACTGGGCGCTCCCGCTCCCACCGAACAGAAGAAGCCTTCGCTGGTCCTGTCGCAGGCCGATAGTGCGTCTGCTCTGTCGCCCCTCTGTATTCCCTCACTGTTGCGTTCGTCCTTCGCTAACTTGACTTTGTCAGCGGGGGCAATGCTGCGGAACATGGCCACCATGCCCACGCCTCAGACGGTCTATATTCTGCCGCTCACGCTCAACCCCGTGTTCGGAGGTGCGCCCATCTCTACTCAGGCTGGCGCTGGTGGTGTGCCTCCGTGGCTTGATCTGATCTCCCTTCTGTGTCGCAGGCACTTCCTACTATGCGCTGGTGGACAGGCGAACACTTGAACGCATGCAGGAACTGCAAGCCAAGGGTGACCTCTTCCTCGGTCTCTTCCTGCAGAAGGACCCCAATCCCAACGTCAAGGTATCATCACCACTCGTTTAGAGCTGTGACTTATGAGAGATTCTGAGATCAACGGCCTGTTTGATGCGCGCGGCGCGTGTTAGGTTGCGGATGTGTCGCAGCTTCACCAAGTGGGTCAGCTGGGCTGTGCGATCGGCGCCGTGCAGTACACTTCGAACCCGGACGTTCACCTGCTTCAGATTACCCCTCTCTCACGACGAATCCGCATCAAGGCGCCAGTCCCCGGTGCTGAGCGTGAAAACGATGCGACCTTGCTCGCCGTAGAGATCGAAGAACTGATCGTACGCTCCCCCCAAAGATACAAATTGCTTTAGGTAACGCCACTTACTCATCTACACGCTTTGTTGTTGAACACATGACAGGAGGGTGAGTACAACAGGAAGGACCCGGTGATTCGCACCAACCATGAAGCGATAGTGAACGCCATTCAGCAGTTGCACGAGCACGACCCGTCGAGCCACTATCAGAAGTTACTCGACGAGATGGACCCCGAGAACCCTGCTGAATTCGTGGACCTGGCCGCGGCCGTTATGACCTCGGAGCCCGAAATGCAGCAGGTCTTGCCCCAACCAATCCTTGCCTCATCACAATGTGTTTGTGAACTAACGACGATGTTCTTAGGCGGTATTGGAAACAACGGACGTGAAGCAACGTCAGCTCAAGTGCCTGGAGCTGCTCCACAAGAAGCTGGAGATCTTCCAAAAGCAGAAGGAAGTTCGCACCGAAAACATGTACGCCCCGCCTCTCGACAGCTCCTGCTCTTTATCGTATCTGATGTGATCAAACTGGCACGGTGCAGGGAACAGGAAGCGAAACTCGAAGCGACGCAGAAGAAGCTCTACCTTGAGAGGAAGAAGAAGGCCATCGAAAAGGAGTTGAAAATGGACGTGGAGGACAGCGACAAGCTGATCGAGGACTTTAAGAAGAAGCTCGAAACGCTTGAGGTGCCTGAGGAAGCCATGCAGGTGATCAACGAAGAGATGGTACTAGCTTACTCCTGTTTCCTCTCGTGTACACTAGCCCTTCACTCACTGTTTCTTTGCGAATGATGAACAGAACAAGCTCACTTCGCTGGAGCGGTCGTCCTCGGAATACAACATCACGAGGACTTATCTCAACTGGCTCACCACCCTCCCCTGGGGCCTGCACTCCAAGGTAAGAATCAAACTGCGCATCCATTTCATGCCCTTTCCTTTCTCTCTCTCTCCCTCTCCTCGACGATTCGATAACACAAGTCCATGGTGTTGGACACGAGTAGGAAAACCTGAACCTCAGCCATGCCATCTCCGTATTGAACGAGGATCACTTTGGCCTCAAGGACATCAAGGAGCGAATCCTTGAGTTCATCGCCGTCGGCAACCTTAAAGGATCTGTCCAGGTGTGTAGACTTCATTAGAGCCCAGTACGATGTGATCACCTTGCGCTCTAACAATTACTTTCCTACGCAGGGCAAGATCCTTTGTTTCGTGGGCCCACCTGGCGTAGGCAAGACGAGCATTGGTCAATCTATTGCTCGTGCTCTTGACCGTGAGTTCTTCCGGTTCTCAGTGGGCGGCATGAGCGACGTTTCTGGTACTCGCGTACTTCTGTGCATCGGTTACGGGTGAGTGTTGGTGAATACTTAAGAAATTGGCCCATGCAGAGATCAAGGGCCATCGCAGGACCTACGTGGGTGCCATGCCTGGCAAAATCGTCCAGTCCATGAAGAACCTCAAGTCTGCCAACCCCGTCATCCTCATTGACGGTACGTGACCTAATGTACGCACAGCGTCAGTGAACGTTGCTAATAGTATCTGCGCGCAGAGATCGACAAGATGGGCAACAGCAGGCAGGGCGATCCGGCCTCTGCGCTTCTCGAAGTGCTTGACCCGGAGCAGAACAAGACGTTCCTCGACCACTACCTCGACGTGCCCTTTGACCTGTCCAAGGCACTACTCCCGCATCGGACTTGCCGCGCGTCGCAATGTTGACTAATCACCGTCTGATTCAGGTCCTGTTCGTATGCACGGCCAACGTGAGCGATACCATCCCGGGCCCTTTGCTCGACCGAATGGAGGTGATTCAGCTGTCGGGCTACATCCTGGAGGAGAAGATGAACATCGCCAAGAAATACCTGGTCCCTCAGATCATGAAGGATTCCGGCCTGCAACCGGTACACCATCTCGCCGTGGTTTTTATTTAAAGCTGAATATGCACACACTCACAATCTGTGCTGCTGGCGCCATGTTGACCGCAGGATCAAATTGCAGTGAATGATTCAGCGTTGCACACGCTGATCCAGTCTTACGCACGTGAGGCCGGCGTGCGTGAGCTGTACAAGCACATTGAAAAGATTTTCAGGAAGGTCGCCTTCAAGGTACCGGGCACATACCCGCACACTTTGCACCACTGGTCAACAGATCTGTTGGCACTGTAGCCCTAACGCTCGCACGCCAACTCAGGTGGCCAAGGAGAGGACCCTCAAGAAGGATCAAGAGTCAGCCGACGCGCCAGCAGATGGAACGAAGAAGAAGCGAAGCAGAAAGGGCAAGAACTCCAGCAAGGGGGAGGAAGCGGAGACCAAGGACAGCGGTGTCGATCAACAACAGGCACAGCCGGTCGTGGTTACGGCCACCAATCTGGCCGAGTATGTGGGGCAACCCAAGTTCACGAGCGATCGATTTTACGATGTCACACCACCCGGTAACGCTTCGCTCCTCAATCTGTTGGCCGCCAGCGATATCTTCGTACTTACAATGCGTGCTGCAGGCGTGGTGATGGGTCTGGCATGGACCGCCATGGGTGGTGCCACGCTTTACATCGAGACTGTCAACGACCGCCCGCTCTACAGTGCGCTCAAGCGATCCCAGCCTGGTGCGCTCGCTTTCCTCAAACATTGACTCCTTGCGGAAGAAACCTTGCTTACGCTTTGTGCGCAGATGAGCTGGAGCATCCCAAGGAAAGTGGCAGCAGTGAGGGCAAGGACCGTGGTGTCAAAACCTTTGGCGGTGCCGGTGGTGCTATGCGCCTGCTCACGACGGGTCAGATGGGGTCCGTGATGCAGGAGAGTACCTCCATCGCCTTCACCTTTGCCCGCAACTTCCTCGAAGACGTGTCCCCACGAAGCGAGTTCTTTGACCGCGCGGCGCTCCACATGCACATCCCCGAGGGCGCCACGCCCAAGGACGGTCCCTCGGCGGGTTGCACGATGGTCACCTCCCTGCTGTCGCTCGCCACCGGCCGCCCCGTTCCTCCCGACATCGCCATGACCGGCGAGATCACCCTCACCGGCAAGATACTCACCATCGGTACACATGCATTCCCCTTGGGTGTGCTGGTGCGGTTGAGTGTCGCTGACGGTTGTGACGTCGGCCTTGGCGCGCACAGGTGGTGTGAAGGAGAAGACGATCGCCGCGCGCCGATCGGGCGTCAAGCGGCTGTTCTTCCCCGACGGCAACAGGAAGGACTGGGAAGAGCTGCCAGACTACATCCGTGAGGGACTCGAGGCGCGCTTCGTGAAGGACTACCGCCAGATCTACGACGTCATCTTCGCCGACGACGCCGCGCCTGCGCAGCCCGCGAGCTCCTCGACCACCACCGTAGTCGATAGCGAGACGACATCGACATCGACACCGAGCACAAAGCCCAGGACGACCCGAAGGCGCAAGGCAACGTCGAGCGACGCCGCTGCCACCACCGTGGACGCGCACAAGGAGACCGACCTCTACTAAAGACGAAGACGCAGGCGCCAAATAGACAATCCCCATTCATCTAACTATCTGCTTCAGGAAAACGTGTCCTTTCTGGGGCACGGCATTGCCTTTTGTCTCCTTGCAGCGCAAAGCTTCATGTTGTGGTTCTTATCTTCATCGCGGCAAGAGCAATGGCTGACCAACCACAACCTACCCAGGCGCGTTATCAAGCCTACCTTGATGCCCTCAGATCCATCCCGACCAGAGCCGGGCGTGCTCCTCATGACGAGAAAGTTTTGCATGATGCCTGCCGAGCCATGATCCACTTCAACGCCTCGCTCACACAGACGGTGTTTTCTGACCAAGAGGAAGAGCTCATAAACAACATGTAAACGTGGCGCAGGGTGGCAGGTGCACACACCAATTTCGTCGTCTGTTCTGTTGTGAACTGAGGACGACTGAAGAGGGGGGTGGGGCGGTAAGCAGGCGTGGCCGCTCGACGTGTGCCTCGAGCTCCTCGGGATGTACCGCGATCGCGTGTCGCCGTCCGCGCCTACTAAGAGGTCGAACACCAGTACCGCCAGCTCTCGGCCCTGCGCGACGTCCTGCAGGTGCCAGGTGTTAGCGCGTCGCGTCCGTGCGCACAGCGTGACTCTCGTGCTGCGAGCTAACCTTGCCTGTGCGTGCGTGCGTGTGCAGGTCGACGGCGCGTCTCATCGGTGGCGGACGTGGCAAGACCTGGCGCAGGCGTGCCGAGAACGGCCGGCGGCCGTCACGGTCACCTTCATGGAGCTGCGTCAGTGGAAGCTCGCGCGGCAGCTCGCACACGTACCTCTCCTCTCCGCCCGCTCCCCTTCTAATCGCGCACATGTGGTTGACCCCATCTCTCGAGGAGTCGCGCGTGGTGCACCTACGCGCCACGTAGAACGACGCGGCGGGCGCAGGCGGGCTGCTGTCCGGCCGTTCTGGAGTTGGCCGTGCAACCCGCCGGATCCGGCGGCACACCGATTCGAAGAATGAGGCATGAGTGCGGCAAACACCACTAAGTAACTTGGTTTGTCCAGCCCCTTCACGCCCAGGCTATTCAGATCATGACAAGGAGGGCTGATGGATACGGCCATACTGCGCAGAAAGCACCGCTTCCCATCCGAACAGCGAAGTTAAGCTGCGCCAGGCGGTGTTAGTACTGGGGTGGGCGACCACCCGGGAATCCACCGTGCCGTATCCTCCCCTTTTGTTGCTCTCATCTTTTTGCTCTACTCGCATTACCTCACTCCTATCAGCTTCTCTCATCACTGTCAACCGAAGCAACATGTGGCAACGTCTGAGTGCATAGGAGGTTTTTATTGGCGACTAGTGACTTCAGGACAACCTCAAGACGAGGCGGGGGAGAGGTCAGCTGTTTCCTGTTGGCCCTCAGTCGCGATGAGCGTCACAATGGTGTCGATCACGCTCTGTCCGGCGTCCGTGACATCAACGTGCGGGTTCTCGATCTTCAACAACAGGAGCTTGTCGAGCTCTCGCCGCAGCTTCTGCATCAACACTCCCACCTGCACCATCACACGAACACAAACACTGCCTTAGTCTAACTGCGAGCGTGACAACACGAAGCCTATGTGCGCGTACCTTGGCGTTGGCACGGAAGAGAATCCACTTGTCGAGCTCGATCATCTGCTTCTCGTGGTGGACATCGATCTGGCCGCCAAAGAGGAGCAACGGATAGGGGGCGATGAAGGTGCCGTCGCGGATGTAGACCTTGCTGGTCTTGACCTTCTCGTGGTAGATCAGCCACTTCTCCTGCTCCGACGGCAGAGCGGGCAGGCCGAACAGGGTCGACGACGGATGGATCGCCACCTCCTCGTTCTTCTTCGTGTAGTACTTGAGCATCGCCTTGTTTCTGTCGTTCTTGTCGTTTCTGTCGCTTCCGGCGAACGAAGCCGGCTTCTCGACGCGGATGATGTTGGGGTACAGCCCGGCACAGATGATCGCCTTGGCCAGCCGCAGGTTGTCCGAGTTGGTGTTGTACTCTGCACGGACGTCACGCAACACAGCAAACAGATGAGTATCAGTCAGCAGAGCCGTACGATCGTTGTGAGCGGTGATGAGCGCGCACCGGGACTCTTCTCGTTGGACCGCTTGCCCTTGTCCTTGCCCACAAAGCCAATGTCGACGAGGAGGGTGAAGAACTGCGACTTGAGGTCGGCGATCATGCGCAGGGTGCTCTGCGACAGAAACTTGCCGTGGCAGAACTGTCGGTCTCGGCCCTCTCGCCGCGCCTCCTCGTAGCCCTTGAACGCCATCCACAGCGCCAGATGATCACCTAGACGGACGTCGCACGAGTTAGTTTTGAGATGCAGTGTCGCGTGTGATTGTGTCACGCACTGAATAGGTTCTTGGCAAAGAGGCGCTTGGAGCGGTCGGCTTCGTCTCGCTTGTCGATGGGCGAGACAAAGGGCGAACGGAAGGACATGGAGGCGGCGATCGTGAGCACGGGCTCCAGACACCGGAACACGCTTCCAAAGATCATCATCTTGCCGATGCGCGGGTCCACTGGCAGCGATGCCAGATGATAGCCTTGAAATCCAGAAGACGCGTCAGCGACTGAATCACACGCAAGACAGAGGCGGTACACAGAGACGGTACCGAGCGGCGTGAGGTCCTCGTCTTCGTCAAGAGCGTGAAGATCGCGCAGGTTGTTGATGGCCGTCTTGATGGCAGCATCCGAGGGCGGCTCGATCGCTTTAGACAGGAACTCTCGCGACTTGCCCAACTCCAACAGCCTGAACTCTCAGTCCCCACCCAAGCTTGTTAGCGCACAGGCTCGAGCGTAGCGTGGTCCGTTAGCGTGCATGCATTCACGATTCAATGACGCACCTGATCTGGAGCGCCATTTCGTCGAGAGGTACACGCAAGATCTCTGGTACGGGGAAGTCCCTGTTGGTGACACACATGAGAAAACTCGAGACAGTCACGTGAGCAAGGAATGTGACACCTACCTAAGCTTCGACTGCTCTCTCCAACGCGTGAAGAGGTGGAACGAGTGTCCTGGCTTGACACGTCCGGCTCTGTCGACAGAGGGGCGGCGCTACGGTGAGTCCTGCTGCACGCAGCTCCCACCGGTGCGGGGGCAAGGGGCACGTACCGTCCACGACGCTGCCGTTTGTTGGCTCGCGAGATCCAGATCTCGACCAAAGCCGACATCTTCGCAGCGGAGTCATACCTGCAGCGAGCGGGGGCATGGTAGGTGAGGTGGACGCTTGTTAACTAGATCAAACAGAGGTGCATTCGATACCTCCGCTCTTTCACCCGTCCGCTGTCAATGACGAATACAATGTCGTCAATGGTGATGGACGTCTCTGTGCAAAACCATGGCGATGTTAGATGAGTTCCTGCATGTGCGGTGGTGCGTGTGCGTATCGTTCTCTGCACAGCTCGAGGCGATGGGTATGTACCGGCAATGTTGGTGGCGATGACGATCTTCCGCACGCCCTTGGGTGGGCGAGAGAAGATAGCCTGCTGTTGTTCAGTGGACAGGGTCGAGTGCAGCGGCAACACCAGGAATCGTCGCTTGTCCTTGATATCCCTGTGTGCGCGTGTGAGCGGTTGAACACGCTCATGAACTGACGGAGCAAGTGTTCAGCGACGCGTACCGGTTTGACAAAAGCTGCTCGTAGAGGGTGGTGATTTCCATGAGGCCAGGCAGGAAGACCAAGATGCCGCCCTCTTCGTAGTCGCGGCTGATTTTCACGATCAACTCCTCAATCAGCTCGTAGTTGATCTCCTCCTCGTTCACGATCTACAAAGAGGTAAGGTTCGATGTGCACTTGCGCAGACACCGGACGCGCTAGATGAGCGTCATGAGGCCCTCTCAACGAACCTCAAGCGAGTTACGCGTGGAGCGGCTGAGGTGAGGATACAGCTCATCCACCATGTCACTGAAGTCCTTCTTCTTCTCGGTAGGCTTGCCTCTTGGCACTCCCACTGGATCACACGACACGACACGACACGACACGACACGACACGACACGACACGACACGACACGACACGACACGCGCACACACAACACACGACGTGTTAATTCGCTAGAGGATGGATCACTGCAGTACTACGCACCAGCACCAAAGTTGCCCTTCTTGCCCGCACGACCGCCCTTGGCCTTCTTGTCCTTGCCTCCGCCCTTCTCGCGCTTGGCGTAGGGCGAGTTGGGATCGATGACGTGCTGCGTCAGCTCGATGATGTCCTCCAGGTAGTGCTCCGTGACCGGGTGCGTGAAGCCGGGGATCTCGATCGTGGGCGCGTTGCCAAAATAGCTCGAGAAGAGATCGGCGTTGAGCGTGGCCGACATGAGCACCAGCTTTAGGTCCGGGCGAACGGCCAGCAGGTCACGCAGGATGATCAGCAGAAAGTCACTGGATGAAGACAATCGCACAACACGTGCGCAAGGTCAGGCACGCGAGAGCGGTGCGAGGAATGGACGCATAAAGAACCTGTTGATGTCTCGTTCGTGCACTTCGTCCACCACGATGTGCGACACGTCGTCGAGCATCTTGTCGGTCTGCAGGCGTCGGAGGAGCAGGCCCGTGGTGCAGAACATCAGCCGAGTGTCGGCGCTCTTTTTCGATTCCTGTGCGAGGCGTTGGCGGAGGTGAGTGTCTGCGTCCCGTGCGCGCATGTGATCATTCGCGAGCGTCATGTTGTGTGTGCATCCAAGTGTCTCTGGCACGTACCAGGCGGATCTGCCAACCGACGGCCCTGCCGATCGGCTCGGCCCGCTCATCCGCGACTCGTTCGGCGACGGCGATCGCAGAAATCCTTCGGGGCTGCGTGCAGATGATGTTACAGAAGCCACCTCGGCCGCTCCCCACCTCTTCGTCTAGTATGAGCTGCGGGACCTAGTGTGTGCCAACAAGGTGCGTCGTGTCGCGTTGTCAGCATCGTAGCACAACATAACAAAGCAGCGGGCGCTGGCGAACCTGAGTTGTTTTACCGCATCCGGTCTCACCGCTGATGACCACCACTTGGTTGTTGGTCACCGCGTCGATGATCTGGTCCTTCATCTTGTAGGCCGGCAGCTTGACACGAACCTGTGTTCAGCATCCAGCCATGGTGGCTTCGTCAACACAATGCTGCATCTCATATGCACACACGCACACGCACACGCACGAGAGAGACTGTGTCCGGACCTCCTGCATGGCTTGATACTTGGTGTCGGCCTTCTGCTTCTCCTGCATGGCGGCCAACAGCTGCAGGCCGTACCTCTCCTTCTTCTGTCGATCCGTCTGCCTCTCGGCCTCGCTCATCTCCGAGTACGCCTTGCCGCCCCTCCTCTGTTGCTTCTGATAGCGCGGCGGTATGACCTTGATCTTGACTGGCGCGATCTCAACCTCGGCTTCCTCCTCCTTCTCCTGTACAACGACTGCGGCTGGCGTGTTGGCAACGTCATTCTTGGGCGCGTTGCTTTCGGGCACAATGCCGTTGGCCCGATTCCTCTCACGCTCGTCGTCCTCGGCTAACAGTCGCTTCAGTAGGGCAGCCCGCGCGGCGCGCTCCTCCTCCGCCTTCTGCGCCTGCATGACGTCATCAGCAGCAGCACCAGTTAAGCAAGAGTGTGTGCGTGTGTGAGTGAGTGTGCGCCAGCACTCGTCTTGCGTCAGAGTCAGCACAATTGCGCGCATGCACGTACCTTGATCTTCTCCTCTTCAATGCGTTGCATGGTTCTGTCGATGGCTGACAGTGAGCTGTAGGACTGAGGGTAGGCCGCCTTGTGCGCTGCTTCCTCCTTCTCTTTGTCCTTCCTCGCTTTCTCTTGTTTCTTCTTGTCCTCTGCACGCATGAGGAGATTGTTAGTGGCAATGGCGATTTGAGGACACAGCTGTAACATTCACAAGCGTACCCTTCTCCTCGGCGGCGCGCAGGGGAGCCAGGATGACGGGCACCTGCTCTTGCAGCCACATGACGATGTTGTAGAGCATAGCTTGTCCGATCTGCGCCCAGGCCTCGGCTGCGAGCTTCTTATGGATCTCCAACAGACCCTGCGCCGACAGATTGCTGTTGTGGCGACCACACACAGCACACGCCGAGTGCACACACGGATGAACAATCGCAAGCAGGCGAGGCCCAAAAGCTCACACTCCAGAGTGAGGAGTCAACATACGGATTGGTGCAGATAAGATAAGGAGGCTCAAGCGGGTAGGCGTCCAGCGTGTGTGCTTCGAGCATCGTGTCGCCAGACAAGGATTCGATGGACGGCAGCTATGGTATCGTGTGCGTACGGGCGTGTGCACGTCGTTTAGAGGCAATGGTGACAGAGCAGAGCGAGAATGTACAACCAACCTTGATCGAGAGAACGGTGTCGGACTTCTTGGTGAAGTCGTCAGCAAAGATGGACTCCAGCACCATCAGCTCCTCGTCTCTATGCTCCTTGAGTTCCTCGGGCGTGTAGACCAGCAGCTCGCCGGTGCCCTGCTTCTCCGCCATGGCTGCCCGCGCCTGCGTCTTAGCCTCCTCCGGCACCAGGGCTGTGTGTGCGCCCGCGCGTTGTAAGAGAGCGTGAGTGTGCAACGAGACCAAGAGCGTTTGATGGAGATGTGCTGTGTACAGTCGATCAGGTGATAGAGGGCCAGCGTTTCGTTGGTGGTAGCACCAAGCGCAGCCAGACACTCGGCACGACCAAAGCCCGCCTGGCTCAAGCTGAACCGCACCCGAACGGTGACGTCACAGACGCAGCTTTAGATCATCAACTCGCATGCGTACGCACACGGAGCCGAGCGAGTGCTGCAGTGATGAGGTACCGGATTATGGACTTCTCTTGGTTGGGGTTCGAGGCAGTGCCGATGAACTCCAAGCGCACCTAAAGGCACAAGAGCCACACAGTAAGCAGCTGTGGTCGACGTGCAATATCGTGGATGGTACTCACCTTGTCCTTCGTAGGCACCACGGGAGCGATCTGCTTGGGCAAGCTGGGCTCTGCCACGTTGAGGACTCTGACGCAACAACACGCACCGACACAACGTGCCATGGTAGAGTGAGGGATCTCTCCGGAGCGCACGCCACGCCATCAGCCGATGGCCAACACGCGCGTGTGGAGGGCAAAAGGGCAAACGTACAGATAGTCCAAGGCGGCGCTTTTGTCGAAGGGAGCCACCCGGAGCGCCGACATGACGTCCTCCTCTTCAAAGCCCATGTTCAGCAGTTGCTCGTGGAGGTCCTCGTCGTACTCGAACTCGGTCTCCTCGCCTCCAGCCTCCCCGGCCTCCCCGGCGTCACCGCCTCCTTCCTGCTCCTGTGCAGCCACACCCCATTAATTAAATTTTTATTGATTTATTGATTTATTGATTTATTGATGATAATAAAAATATAATCTTGTACCTCTCGGAGATTGATGAGAAGGCTGTGGACCAAATCCTGGTTGGTGGCGCTCATCTCTACGGCGGCTCCGGCCCTCACCCGCGGCCCCCGCGGACCTGTCGCATCGGTGGCGCCCGCTGTCGTTGGCTTTGCTGTCGCACCGCTGCTGGTCGCGCCTGCAGCCTTTCCGCCTCCTCTTCCTCCCCTTCCCCTTCCAGGTGTTGTAGTGCCGCGGTTAAACTTGCCACCACCGCGGTTAGGCTTGCCGCCGCGCCGCTTCACTCCTCCCGTCTCCATCTTCACACAAACAACAACAGAGTGACGAACTAAACGTTGGTTTCTTTTTCTTTTCATCGGAGAGAAAACCTGGGGAATGCAGGAGCGCAGGAGCGCGTAAAGGAGTGAAGCCTGCCCGAAGAGCAGCCCTAAGAGCACAATGAGGTACTTATTGATTCATGATGTTGTATATTTGGTCAGCACTGCCATCTGGCATTGAGAACCAACATTCGTTAACACGAGGAGGAAAAGGCGATGAATGCTGATGGGGCTCTACTGGTTGGCCTTCTTGCGAGCCTCGCCCTTGAGCCGATCGGCCTTGCCCTCAGCTTGCCACTGCTCATTGCCAAGCACGTTGCCTGCCGTCTCCTTGATGTTGCCCTTGACCTGCTCCTTGGTCCCGATGGCCCGCTGCTCGGCCTTGGCCGCCTCGAGCTCAGCGTTGCCCTTCTCCTTGCGCGCGAGGCCCTCGGCCTCCATCTGGTGGTTGCCGACGAGGGAGCCCACGTTCTCCTTGATGCCACCGACCACCTTGTCGTTGTAGGCCGAAGTCTTGGAAGGGTGCGACATTGTTCTTGTTATTGAGGAGGTTGGTAGTGGTGTGTTTGGTAGTGGTAGTGGTTGGGTAGTAGTGGTTGATGAGAAAATGAGAAGGCCGGTGCGTGAGTGCCTTTTATTGCCGTTCTCGAGAATGATCCCCAGCCACCAACCTGGCCACCAACCCAGCACTCAACATTCAAGATCATCGAAAATTGTTGCTGAAATTCCTTGGTTTTCACCACAAGGAGGCACGGATCAAATCCAAACCTGGCGGCTAAGGTCAAGATCATGAACTTTAGCACCAAAGAACCTCCTCGGAGGTAAGGAAGCTCGCGAGCTTCCAGCTTCACACACAGGCATCAGAGGTTGTTCTCGCAGGAGCAGGAGCTGATAAATGTCTTCACTTGAGTGGCAGGTCGGTGTTTTGGATTATCATCAGATACATGCATACGCACACGCCTGCACGAACACGACGCTCCTGGTTGTGGCTGCTCAGGAGAGCAAGATGAGCAACAAGAGAGCAAGATGAGAGCAAGATGAGAGCAACAAAAGGGGAGGATACGGCACGGTGGATTCCCGGGTGGTCGCCCACCCCAGTACTAACACCGCCTGGCGCAGCTTAACTTCGCTGTTCGGATGGGAAGCGGTGCTTTCTGCGCAGTATGGCCGTATCCATCAGCCATAACAACAATGTTGGCATCTATTCCCCTCAGCATCGAAGAAAATAAAAACAGCAATGGGTCCGTGGCCTAATAGAAAGGCGCTTGACTTCGGATCAAGAGATTCGGGGTTCAAGTCCCCGCGGGCTCATATCTTTTTGATATTCCCCTTGACGCCACTCCCAGTGCTCTTTCTTGCTTCTTGAACAGCAATCGAGGGTTGGCAACTTGTGAGTGTGAACGTTTGTCGTCGTTGTTTACTTGAGGGTGGTGGTGTGTCCGTTTTCGGCAAACAGGGACGAAGCGACAGAGGCAAAGGAGGAGGGCGAGGAGACGTAGGAGGGGTGGCCCTTCTTGCCTTGCGCGTTGAAGAGGAGGTGGTACGACTGGGTGTAGGCCGCGCACTCGAGGGTGATCTCGCCTCGCTTCTCAAAGAACCGGTAGACCGAGTAGAAGAGGGTGTCGTCACCAGACGAGAACGCCGCCTCCAGGATGCGTCGCACCGAGTACCGCACGTCCTTATGACTGTTGATGAACCTCAGTGCCGTCAAGAACTGGAGACGAACGCGACGGACGATGTTTAGATGGGCGCACTCATGGTACAGTTGTGCCACACATTATGCACCACACATACACACAGAGAGAGCGTACTTGGCCGGACGTCAGGAGCACTTCCACGAGTTGGTCTGCCACCGCGTTTGACCGGCCCAGAAGTCGCTTGAGCATGTCGAGGGCCAGCTGATAGGCCGGCGAGTATTGCTTCTCCAGCGACAACAGCTGGCAGGCCACATGCACCTGTGTCGCGACACACCAACACAGCGCGCAGGGGTTAGGCCAGGTCGAGAAGAGAAAGAGTCCAGGTACGTAAACGTTGCGAGAAAGCAAGATGAGGGAAGGATCGTACAGAGTCATCGATGATATGGTACTGAAGGAACTGATGCAGCTGATAGTATCTCTTATCCTGCACCAGAACGCTGATCAACAGCTTGAAGATGTAGTCCTGCGCAGTGAGATGAGCACAGATTAGCACATTTGGCAAACGCTTTCTCTTCCAAAGCGAGTCGCATGACGTGATTGAGGAGGGGAGGGAGGGAGCTTGCGGCGTACCTCGATGGGCATGTGGTAGTAGCCGAGGCTTCGAATGTACTCCGTGACCACGGCTATAAAATATTTAGTGTTGGTCGTTGTCTGCGGTGAAAAGAGATAACGTGGTGTAAGCAGATGGAAGCACGCCAGTGACGCCTAGTGGACACGGTAGGCAGTACCTTGTCGTCGTCGAGTGGCAGGAAGACGTGGGCGTACATGTCGGCCTGGTCGATCACGGCGTGACCCTCCTTCGTCCGCAGCGCCGGGCCCATCTCCGCCCTTCGCTTCGACATGGAGCCGAGGCCACCGGGGCCGCCGTTGAACATGGCAGGAAGAGACGCGAAGGAGGATGAAGGCGATGCCGCAGGTGAGGGCCCATTTGAATAGATCAGCATTGACGTGGGTGACGACGACAGCGCGGGTAGGGGTTCCGCAGGAGCAGAGCTCCACGTTGTCGACGATTGCGGACCCAAGGAGTCTGTGCTGATGGTGTACGGAGAGGCAGGCGTGCGTGGGGAGCGAAGGCCGGAGGTGGCGTTGGTGGGGTAGGGAGAGGTCGCGTTGTTGGGCGTGAATGGCGATGCTCCCGCGCGCGAGAGTTGTGAATCGGATACGGCACGTCCAGGAGTGATAGCCGTGCGAGCTGGAGACGG
>CDFA01024940.1:0-10713 GCA_000826305.1 Acanthamoeba healyi | reverse complement strand
AATTCAATATGCATAAAAAATTTCGAATATTTTAAATATGTTGCTCACAGCAACGTGATTACATGAGCAATACCCTGCACAGCCATTTTCAACCAGTCAACATGAGTAAGCAATGACTACTGCTACTCACAACTGCTGCTGAGTTCCACTACTGGTGGAGCTGACTTCTTGGTCATCTCCAGTCCAAGGGACTCTCAGGCCATGCCCTAGGAACCCTTGCTCAGAACTGGACCATGCACTTGAGAACTGCAAGTTTAAATTCAATGTTCATTAGGAGCAGATGCTGGGACTGATCAGAACCACATCCATACCTCACTCCTTCTGCACACCAAGACAGCTCTGACACCCAAGGCAGCTCTTGATGCACTCACAATGGAACTCAAGACAACCAGTGCCAGCCAGTTCCTAGGAGGCAACTCCAGGAGCTCCCACAGCTAGTACAGCAGCAAGAGTGTCATCAATCTCCTGATTGGTGTTCAGGAAAGCCACCTGGAACCTGTGGACATTTGAAATGAGAGATCCAGCCATTTTTAAAAGTCGTTTTGAGGCCTTCTAAAGCATTTTTAGTGCTCTTGAATCAATTTTAAAGTTTTTTAATCCATCCTATTTTACTATTATCATGAAATTACTTTAACTAAGGCAGGATTGCTTGCCTAAAAAATGGTAAATTCAAGTAATTCAATTTATCATGATAGTAGAAATGACTCTTTCTTTTTTTTTGGCAGCTTGAAAGTAATGGCAGTTTGCAAGATGGTACCAAAAATATTATTGTCACCTGGTGAAACTTGCTGTGCTTTGTGATGTGTTGAAATGTGTCTGCCAATAAGCAGAGATTACTGAGACATAAAGGATTGGCCAGCCAAACATCAGCAAGGCACAAGCCAAGAGGGAGCAAGTGAAGCAAGTGCTGGGGTGACCCCAGACTGGATATCCTCTACACTGTCACCTGCCTCAGCCAGCACATAGGTACCTGATAACTCTTTTCAATCCCCTCACCCACTGTTCCATCAGTGGAGTAATCTTCACTACACTTGGACTACAGTCTGTCATCAATGGAGGCACTTAACATGAAGTGAAGTGCAACCAATCATCTCCACTCTCACACTAGCTTTAAAAGGCTCAAAAGTGGTAAGCAGTGTGTCTGTTATTGAACTGGTGAAGAAAAAACAATCACGTCAAAGCAAGAGATTGAGAGAGAGAGCTCACTCACATGTTGTGATGTGTGACCTGCTATCAGGATTTGAGTTTGTTGGCTTTGGTGACGCGGCTGCTCTGCGCTCCAAGTTTGAGGCAGCACAGAACAGGGGCACTCAGTACACCACCTTCCTCATGGAGCCCATTCAAGGCGAAGGAGGCACATATCTACACGCGCTGGCCATTCACATGCAACCTCTGATTGCTCTCTCTCTCTCTCTCTGACATCCTGCGATGGCCCACCTCATGCACACACGCATGCAGGGATTGTGGTGCCTCTGGTTGGGTGCCTGCGTGCAGTGTGCGAGCTGTGCACAGAGTTTGGTGTGCTTCTCATTGCTAATGAGATGAAGTGAGTGCCGCCCTCAGGTCCATCCCTCCCTTGATCGCTGCATAAGGCCTTGCCACTTTGCTGTGACTTACATGCTTGGGATCAGGGACATGCTGGTGCTGCTCAAGAGCAACAACGCCACCAGGCTCATGGCCCATCTCACTGGGCCGGTGGCAGAGGAGGACAAGGGCAAGGTGGAGGAGAAGAGAGAGTCCATTGCAGTGGTGGCGCCAAGCTGAGACGAAGATGAGGCAGAGCCCATGGTCACCACGCGGCGAGCGTTCGTGGTGTGCGCACGAACGTGGGACAACTTCCAACTGCTCAACGGCTCCTTTGGCTCGCTCTCCTCGGCGCAGATGCAGACGCTGGCCACCAAGCTGAGCGCCCTGCTGGTGCCCTGGAGCTGTGTGCATCAAATGATAATGCAGGATGAAGAAGTTTTGCAAGCTGATGCAAGTCCCCAGCAGACCCCATCATAGTCACACTTCTCCACCAAGTCCTGCAGTTTGACCCACTTGCGTGGCAGCCAGCTCTTCCACCCGTCGATCAGCCGGCGGGCAAGCACCAGCGGATAGTCGGCCTTGTTCACTCCCTCGATGGCCACAGCGGCACGCGGAAAGTTGAGCACCAACGTCGTGCGCACGAGGGAAACGAGATCGTCCGCCGGCCCGACTGCAAAGGTCGTCTTGCCCTCTGCGATGTGCCCGAGGACCGTGTCGCTGGCATGGATGAACGCGCCGCCGTATGGGTGTGGTTCGTTCGCGGGGACTGCGAACCCCCAGTCGTTGACCAGGACGTCGCCGTTGTCCTGCAGTAGCAGATTGGCAGGACGAATGTCCCTGTGGACGAGGCCAGTCTTCTCGTGGACCGCCTGGAGGGTGTCGAGGGCCTGGAGGGCGTGACGCAGAGCGAATTGACCAGGCCGCAGGTCGGTGGCGCGCGGAGATAGAACGAGACCCATGTTCGTGTCCGTGTCGGCTTCCACGAGCTGCGGCACGTTCGGTACGTCCTCCTGCGCCAGCCGGGTCAACACGCCTGCTTCGCGGTTCGCCTCGCTGCCCTTGTAGTAGAGCTTGATGACCTTGTCGTCGTCGTCGAGTACGGAGTACACCCTGCTCGACACTCCGCGGCCGAGGAGCGTCGAGTGGACAAAGGTCGCGTCGAATGGGTTGTTGACGACAGCGAAGCCGAGCCTGTCGCTACTGGTGGCAAAGAACGAGTACAACCACCGGATGCCCGTCGGCAGAGCTGTGCTCCTGCTCCCGCCTTCACCTCCTTGCACGACCGACAGCGGCGGTGTGAACTGGTACTCGAAGCGGGGCTGCTTGCCGGCCGAGGATCGCACAACCCAGACAAACACAACGTTCGCACCGTTGAGCAGGAAGCCCGATGCCTCGAGCCTGT
Source organism: Acanthamoeba healyi (assembly GCA_000826305.1). NCBI lineage: Eukaryota > Discosea > Longamoebia > Acanthamoebidae > Acanthamoeba > Acanthamoeba healyi. The sequence goes on along the minus strand of CDFA01024940.1, from coordinate 7,784 downwards.
CTGGTTGCTCGACGGCCAGGATGCGCTGGCAGTAGGTAAGGACCTGGGCCACGTCGGCTTTGGAGAACGAGTCGGTGCCCTTCTTGAAGTCGAAGATGGCGACGACGTGTGCGCCATTCGTCGGGGCTGAACGGGAGGCGAAGAGGGCGCCATCGGGCTTGACAGTGGGCTTTCGGCTCGCAGGCGTGGGGCGCAGGAGAGCGGTGGAGTGTGTGTCGCGGACTTGAGCTTTCCGAGATGCTCGGTTGCACAGCTTGGCCATGTAAGTGATGAGTTTCTTTTGTACGAGCTTCACTTTATTGTCCCTGTTGTTGATGCTTGGGAAGACCAAGTCCTTCAGGGCGTCCTGGCATTCCTTGGCACTGTCCAACTGTAGCCAGTTGGGCGCGTGGACCCTCTGTGGTTTCTCGTGTTCAAACCACTCGGTCAGCGAAATCGATCCTGCCCAGTCCGACAAGCGAAGGTGGGGGGCCGCGGGTTCGTTCAAGTTTTTGTCGCTACTGAGTAGGTTCGTTCCCCAGGCGATGTCGTGACACACCTCTTCTTCCATTTCAGCGCGGTAACCGGCGGGGAGGGGGGGAGGGGGTGGGGGTTCGAAGCTCTGTGTGTGTGTGTGTGTGTGTCGATGAAAGAAAAAGAACACCAAGGCAGCCTTGAACAGAAACTCAAACGTTCGGGTCGAAGAAAAGGCGGGAAATCCTATTGTTGAACCTGACCTGACTCCGGGGTCTCAGAAGATCACCGCTCGCGAGGGTACGACCGCTCACACACACACACACACACATCACAATAAGTGCCAGCAACATTGATCACATGAGGAGGCACTTCTTGCTGCCCGACTTGGCGGAGGAGGACGAAGTGGTGGTGGCCTCGAAGCCCTCCCACGGCTGCAGGCCTAACACCAGCTGGCCCAGCTCGCTCGGCTCAAAGCCCGCTGGCAACCGATGACGCAGTACTTGCGCCCTGTGTCGCCAACACACACACACACACACACACACACACCAAGCGCCACAACCAAGAGAGAGTGTGAGTGTGAACGCATGTGCGGTTGTGTTGCCCTGCTGAGGGCGATGGTGGCGGCCAGTGGCGAAGGGTCAAGGGGGAGTGAGCACGTACCGCGCGCGCCAGACGGACGAGTCGGTCGACGGCATGACATGCGCGGGGAACATCTTGAGGTACTGCACGTAGCGGAAGTTGGGTCCGGTGTTGGGGTAGTTGCAGTGCGGCATCCTCGATGACCACACAATCAACGAACCTGTGTATGTGTGTGTGTGTGTGTGTGGCACGAAAGTCACGTCGATCGAACTAGTTTGCCATGCGTGTGTGTGTGCGGGTGCGGGTCGTACCCTTGCGAGCGGTGATCTTCTGCGACTGCTCGCGGAGCGGGTCGTCCTTGGGAACGTAGACAAACGTCGCCGGATTGTAGATGGGGGTCTGCTTGGCCCACGTCTCGAGGAACTTGTGATAGCCCGGTACCGTCTCGAACCCGCCATCCGTTTCTGTTGCATCACCGTCAGACCGAGAGACCAGGTTAGCGCCCATGCCTACCGGCGAACTCCCATCCAGCACAGGCGCAGCAGCACAAGCAGGCAGCAGGCGTAGTTACCGGTGCTGTCCGAGAGAGCCAGGAGGCCCTGCATCTTGTCAAAGCCCTTGAAGTCCACCGTGCCGTTGTTCTCCGTAATGAAACGCACCGCACCTGAATGCAGCCATCTGTTGCGTGCGCACGACAGCCACGGTCAACCGCTGTGGGCTGCAACCAAGACCGCACACACGACGCTAGTGAACGCGCGCTGGGGCGTACGAGTCATGGAGCTCCTGCTCTCCCTGCAGGTCGGGACAAGGTGCGAGGCCGAACCAGGCCCACACGGCGAGGTCCCAGTGAAACCACTGCTCCGTAGTCTGCCACTGCGGCCGGTCCTCCACCACCTCCTCCTCAGTCGCCTCCACCTCGTTGCCCTCGTCATCAACGGTCTTGGTCTTCTTCTTGATGAGCTTCACGTCCTTCGTGGGCCGCATGATCCCGTACCTGTGTCCACGGGCAAGCGATCGCTCCAGCGTTCAGCCGCGTGTGCGCCGTCGTGCGCAGCGACAGGCTGGCGGCGGCGCCGTACCGATCGACGGACGCGATGAGCTTCTCCGTGCCAAAGAGGTTGCTGTAGACCTGATGCACGCGCGGGTGCTGGCGGTTGCTCCACGCCTGCGGGCCGGCCGCGATGTCGCCGCCCAGGATGCCCATGCCCTTGCTCGGCCACACATCCCACGTACTCGCGTCATCCCGCGACAGCCGGGTGTCGCCTGTGAGCGAGCGAGCAAGCGAGAGTGAGTCGCACCAACACGCACACATGCACACCACACGCATGCATCGGCGCGCACCATCGAACGTGGCTCGGTTGGCGAGCGCCTCGGTGTCCTTCCACAGCTCGTCCACCGTCGCCTGCTCCAAGGCCTCCAGTTAGTCAAGATAGAGACGCGCCTGGAGGGAAGAGGGTGAGGGGGGGAGGGTGCAGACCTCGATCTCGGCTTCGTCGAGGACATCGCGAACGACGACGAAGCCGTAGGTGTCGAAGAAGGCGCGCTGGCCCTCGACGTCCTCSACGGCGAACGACTGCACAAAGCCTTGGTCGTCGAGCGGTGCCTTCATTCCCTCGAACATCGTCGCCTTTTCCATTTCCTCCCCACCACCAACCTTCTGCTGCTGCTTGTCCTCCATCCTCTCGTACCCAACATGCAAGTGCGTTTGTTGCCTGCCTTGGCGTGGTGCATACCTCAAATATTTTAACTTCGACCTTGGCTCGGAAACGAAAAATGTGGAATTTAAAATATGCAGCACTTGCAGATTAGGCGAAGGCAGGTGTGCTGAATTCTCTTCGCGTTCTGGCCGTGCAACGGTTGCGGTGCGAAATATGGCGGTAATTTTTTTTTTATTTTTGTTTTTTTACACAAAATAAAAACAAAAATCGCAAAAAATCTAAATCAAGATGGAGCCTTCAGATGACGACACTGTTGAGCAGGCGCTATTTGCCCAGCAGCTAAGCCGCCAGGTACACCGGGAGTGTGTTGTCGCCCTTCAAATCTCTGGTGTGGGACCTAAAATCTTAATCTTTGGTGATTACCTAAATTTTATCGATATAATCTTCGAAAGATGGCGTACCAGCGGGAGCGAAACGAGGATGCGCTGCTGCGGGAGGCCGGCATAGGCATCCGCGACTGCGGCACAGCTGTCGCCACGGCACTGTTGGAGACGAGCGAAGCGCCGGCGATGGGGCGGGGCCTGTTTGCGCTGCGCGACTTCACTGCGGGCGAGGTCATCATGGAGGAGAGCCCGCTGGCGCTGGCCCCACGCGACGTACGTCAACGCCATCGCACACACGGTCCTGCATGCAAGGGGGCACGCCACACAGCGAGAGTGCATTCGCGTTCTCACGTCCCCTGTCATTTTGATCGTGCGTGTGACGACACACATGCAATGCAGGCGTTGCACTGCGCCCAGTGTCTGCGCAAGCTTGATTCCTCTCCGCCCACCATCACGTGCACGCACTGCCGACAGGCTCCCTACTGCAGTGACAGGTGCGATGAGAGGCAATGCGCTCTAGGAGAAGCACGCTTGATGTGTTGCGTGCCAACACCGTGCGCTGGGAGGGACTGAGGACATGCGATCACGTGCAGGTGCGCGTCAGAGGCCTGGGAGAGCCATCACAGACTGCTCTGCGAGGACGCCCAGTCCAGCGACAGCATGGTGGGGCAAGCCCTGAACGACTTCAACTCCCTGTGCCGCGAGCAGTCGCGCGCCTATCCGCTCCTCATCTCGCGGTACGTGTGTTCCCCACCTGATCTCTATAGAGCTAGCTCACGCGCCACCGCCGCCTTGCGCTCACCCTCTACCTTGTCTCACTCTGCCACGTCGCTCGCAGGTTGATCGCTCAGCTGTCAACTGTACGATCGCTCGCCCCGTGCGCGTCCGTGTGCGTGCCCGCGCGTGTGAGTGTGTGTAGTGCGCTGACTCTGCTGCCGCTCGCCTTCGCTCTATGCCCCCTAAACGTGTTAGGAGGTGGACAAGCTGGGTGATCGGCCTCTCGAGGAGGCGCTGGAGCAGCCCAACGGCCTCTTCTCCCACCTGCGGCACTTGTGTGCGGCCGACATCGAGCCCCAGGGCTTCCCGCCCGAGTTTTCGATGCTCGAGTACATCTTCAACCAGACCAACCTCGCCTCTCATATCCTACTCCGCCTTGTGCGTGTGTGCGTGCGTGTGCTTGTGCGTTAGCGTGATGACATGCGTGTCGCGACACTGGACTCTCATGGCGATATCCTTGACGCGTGTGCACTGGTCGACGAAGGCTTCTGCTTCTGGTTGTTCACCATCCTCATGCGGGTACGTCCTACCCCGCACGCGCTCTGCTATGGACTAGACCCCGTCTGATGCACGCACATGCACACGACAAAGAACACGTTTGGGCTGTGGATCGTAGATGAGGGCGAAGCCGAGGGAGTCTACACGGATCGGCGCGAGGACGGCGTGGGACTCTTCCTCCACGCCAGCTACTTCAACCACTCCTGCACGTACGCGCGCGCTCCGCACCACCCCCATCTCTCCATCCAAGACTGACGCAAGCCCGGCCCCTCCTGCCCCTCTGCTTGCGCTGCGCGCGTGCGGACCAAAGACCCAACGTGGACCGATGCAACAGGCACGGCGACAAGCGCGTCGCCTTCATCGCTTGCGCCGACATCAAGCAAGGTATTCCTCCACACACACACACACTGTTTGCCTCTCCCTCAAACACTTATTCGCACCACACACGCATGTGCGAGCATGTGTGCAGGAGAGCAACTGTTCATCGAGTACGTGGACACTCGGGCGCCGGTCGACGAACGACGCCAGGAGCTCGCCCAGCGCTACGGCTTCCTCTGCGCCTGCCCCAAGTGCACCGCCGAGGCTCGTGCTGAGACGGAGCCATGACCCCCTTTTGTTCTTCTCTTTCCTCATTGGTTCGTTTTATTTTATTTTGGTTTCGGCGGAAGAGGATTTCGATCGAATTCCGATCGAGGACGCTGAAATGCCGCGTGGTGACCCTGCCATGCTCGTCGCCTTCCCTTCCGAGCCTCCGGAGCGTGGGTGGGCCCAGGAGCAAGCACGCGATCGTCCGTGATCTCGCGCGCGAGCGAGTCCTGCCTGTCTCGCTTGTCAGGTCGACACATGCACCGTAGCACGAGATCCCACAAACATGGCGAGAGCCAAGACCTTCGCGGCGACTGTCTTGCTCGTCAAGCCAGGTTCGCCGTGGCATGCAGCGAGATGGCGGCCGCGCGCGCAGGACATGACCGAGACACGTCCGCTCGGGCTCCTGCCTGACGCCGTTTCCCTCTGCGGCCATCCCCCGGCCCGCACACACCACAACATCTCTCGCTTTAGAGCGCTCACGCACGCACAGCAGACTACAGGACTGACCGCCCAGCGAGACTTACAGCGCCTCTAGCAAGTGCGCAGGACTGAACTCTCAGAGTTAGTTCGACTCACGCAATGAACGTGTCCAGCAGAATCAAGTGTCCCAACTGCAGGTGCGCGCCTGCCCTCCCCTCTCTCGCCTGTCCCCCTCTTGCCCTCGCTCAAGTGTGGGTGTGTGGGTGTGCGGGGTGGGTGAGTACAGGTGGAGCAATGACCCGAGCACGCCGTTCTGCATGCAGTGCGCGGCGGAGCTGCAGGAGCCGGCCGGGCTGAAGCACAGGCCCGAGGAGCCCAGCGCGCCCGCTGCGGCGTCCATGGCGGATGACTTTAGCGACGAGGACCTGTCGTCCGACGATACGCGGACCCAGACCGACCCGGCCTCGCTCAGCGACGACGTCCTGTGCCCCACATGCGGGTGCGAGTCCCTTATCTCAGTCCGCGGTCTGTGGAATGATCGCGCGCTCACCCTCGCGCGCGTGTGCGCGATCAGGTACTGCAACGACGCGGTGTCGGTCTACTGCGTGGAGTGCGGACGGCCGTTGGGCGCGTACGCGCGCGACTTCAGACGGGCGAGCAGCGCCACCGCGTCGCACGTCGAACCGCCGTCGCTCGTGAGCACGACGGCATCGGCGACAAATGAAGAGCGGTCGACGCCCAAGGCCGCCGCTAGGCCCGCCGGCGCGAACGGCGGCAGCAGCACCACCGAGGGCAGTAGATGGCCGCCTCTGGAGAAGAGGGCCCGCTTCTGGAAGTGGGTCGTCGTGGCCGCGCTGCTCCTCAACATCGCGCTCTTCCTTGGTACCTAGAGCTGTTCCCGACCTCCAGATCAAGATAGCGCCGCCAGCTCTGACCTATTGCGTGTGCGTGTGGTGTTGGGGGAATGCGCAGTGTGGCTGTTCACCACCGACCATGGCCTGCCATGGTTCATGTATCCACTGGCCGTCTCGGTCATCGTCTGCGGCTGCCTCCACCTGGTACGCGTGTGCGTGTTTACAATGCGCATTGCACATAACTCACGCTCCGGCCGCACGCAGGCGTCGCACAACGTGGAGAATCCCTGGCTCCGGCTTCATGTCCTCGTGTCGGCCACCATCAACTTCACGCTTGTCTTCACGTGCGCTCCTCTCTCTCTCTCTTCGTGCTGCGCTAGTTCAGAGCTGATCAGATATCAATGCGTGCGTGCGTGCTTGTCATACGCACAACAGGTACGTGTTCGAGTTCCATAAGCAGCCCTACTTTGCGTACGTGCTGCTGCCATCGGCCGGCCTGCTGTGCCTCCATCTCCTGCTGACGGACCACTACGGCCTCCTGCCTCGACCCCACAAGTTCTTCTACATCCACCTCCTCTGCATCTACGTGCCGCTCAACCTGATCCTCTTCACGGTCTTCCTCACCACGTCGCCCGGCCAGGCCTGGTTCGTCTTCCCGCTGCTCCTCACCTCGATCCCGCTGATGGCCCACTACGCCATCGCGTTCCACCCGGACGACCCGCACAAGTGGTTCTACGTCGACCTCGTCACCGTCTGCTCTCTCGCCGGCTTCTTCTTCCTCCTCTGGTACACACGCACACGCATACGCACGCACACGCACCACCGCACACGCACTGACGCCAATATCTTACTTAACCTTCACGCACGCACGCACGCACAGGGCGGTGACGCCGACGGACCATCCGTGGTTCGTGTACATGTGGCTGGCGGGAGGCGCGGTGATCGCCGCCCACTACGTGGTCGAGTACCACCCCGCGGCCCTGCAGAAGGGCGCCCTGCACGGCCTGGGCTTCCTCCAGGGCACCTGGGCCAAGGCGCACGAGCTCCGCATGCCCTCCTGGCGCAAGGAGGCCGACAACGCTCCGCCTGGTGCGCTGCCTCTTCTTCTCTCGGTCTGGGCTAGGGGAAGCGCTGACGTCGAGTGTGCGCGCGTGCGTGGTCCTGCAGTGATTACGACGGATGCCGGGTCGTCGCAGCCCACGCCCACCTCCCAGGTGTAGATACGCTGAGCGCTCGAGCGAATGGAAGCCACGCACGACACATGACACCACACACACGCGCGACACACACAACTAGCCCGCGTAGCACGAATGCACGCACCACACGCACACGACATGCGGCTGTACATACGCTTCCATTGCATGTGCCACGTCGAACCAAAGAAGACATGCTGTAAATAGCATTGAGCTGCTCGAGGGAGCGAGGGAGGATCTTATGTACACTGCACCGCCGCCATCTCTCGTGGTCTCGCTATTCGCGCATGCCATTGTCATCGTCCGCGTCGTCGGTGTAGCTCTGCCGCAGCACGGGCAGGGACTGGTACTTGGCGATCAGCGCGCTGTGTGAGAGAC
>CDFA01024939.1:0-39860 GCA_000826305.1 Acanthamoeba healyi | reverse complement strand
ACCACCTCGTCCTTGTCTTGGTCCTCTTCCTCTTCACATGAGTATACACTTCTTGTTGTCGCCACCGTCCCTGCTGATGATGGCCTCCTTGGAGTCGGTGACGGTGTGTCGCCTTCGCTTCTCCTTGCTGCTGGAGGATTTGCCCTTCTTCTTGTTGTGATCGCCCTCCCGATCGAGCAGCAGCTCCACCTCGCCGCTGCTCGACATGCTGTCCGACGGCTGCGAGGCGTCTGTGTTGCGTCGTGCAAACAGGCTGCGTCGCTTCTTGGCCGCCTCCTGATCGTCCTTGCTGCTGTGATGGTCCCTGCTGCTGTGCGGGGTGGAGAGAACCTCTCCGACCGTGGCCTCCCTCCTCGCCTGTACTGGGCTGTCCTCATCAGCTGCTAAGGAGGACCGGGTTGATCAGTGCTTGCTCCATGATGCTTAGGCGAGTGGCTGATAGCGTGACGTACAGTTCATCTGCTTGTAGGAGTCACTCTTGAGGAAGTAGTCGAACGTGCCGTCGACCATGAGGATGAAGATGGCCTTTTGTGCGCGGTCGAACGAATGCTCGCCCGGTTGCTTGAGCGCCTCGGCCAGCTCCTTCCTGTCCTGGTGGGTCAGGTTGATCTCGTGGTCCGACGTCGGCTGGAGGTACTTCTCCCTGATCTCCGCCACCTTGGCGTTGACCTCCTTGCTCAGCGATCCGTCCTTGTTCTTGTGCACTGTTGCAGCGCGACAGTCGTGAGATCAGCTCTGACTCAAGGCGAACAACGAGGAACTCGTCGTGATGAGCGAGTGCGTACCGAGCTTCTTGAATCGTTCGACGTCGAGCCAGAACATGAGGTTCTCCACGCAATGTCGCTTCTCGAGGTACTTCTTGAAGGCCGCTCGGGCCTTCTTATCGTGGAGGATGAACTCGAGGAAGTACGCGCGGCTCATCTGGTGCGACAGCTGGAGCAGCCGAGGCGACAGCCCGACCGTGCTCGAGGCCGAGTCCAGCGAGTCATCAGACGACGCCGAGATCGTCCTCTTGTACCGCGGCAGATTGCCAACTGCACACAACACAGAGAGTGCACAACCAAGCATGAACAACGAGGAACTACAAGGACAGCGATCAGGTCAAGCAGAGAGGACGGCGTACTAGATGGTTCGGTAGATGCTCGGCTGTTGCGTCCGGAGCGAGCGTTCCAAACGCCCGAGCTTCCCAAGTCCTTGGCGTCGCCGCCCTGGAACAGCGGCGGGATGCCGTGCGTGTCGTTGGCGTGGTGGGCAAAGAGGTTGGCTGCTGAGAGCAGGCTGGGGCTGTCGTCGCGCGTCAAGCCTGTGGACTTGGACGTTGCGACGCCGCCGCTCTTGAGGCTGGGGCTGATCACGGGGCCGTCGAATCCCGATTCACCCACCGAGGCCGAGCGTGTGCTTCGCCTCTTGAGGGTGGCGACGCTGGCGTGTCGTGGGATCTGCTTGAGGAAGACCTCTTCGACCAGCCCGAGCGAGTAGGCGGCGATGAGGTCGCTCCCGGGGGACTTCTCCTCTCCCGCCGAGTTGGAGCGCGATCGGTTGACAAAGGTCGACTTGCGCTCGGCGGCGCCCTTGTGGGGCACCCCCGCGGCCGCCATGAACTTGGCGGTCGACGACGCGAACGCGTGCGGGGCCTCGATCGAGGAGCTACGGCTTCTCGACTGCATGACGATGTGTGGGGAGGACGATATGGATCTCGTTATGGCGTTCAGGCGGTTCCCCTCCTGGCTCCAGCGATGCCGGGAGAGGGAGGAATCGAATGGCTGCTATCAAAGATCAAGATCACGTAGGGTATCAAGTCGGTCGAGAGGAAAAGAGAGATCGTGAGGCTCTTGCTAGAGATGACTTGCTGTCCGGGTTGAGGTTGGATGATCTGGAGGAGCAAGACGACGTGTCGTGGAAGCTCTGCGGGTTGTTTGAAGAACACAGTAAGCTCAGGGCTTGCGTGACCGTTGCGCTGCAAACCACCCACCGGAGTGGATATCCTGGGTGATCACCGTTCTGCATAAGAGGTAACTCAAACGCCCCTTTTACCGCTGTCCTATGTCGCCTCGGGCGCACGTTTCCCCTATCGCCGTGGATGCATTTGCATACAAGGGACACAGATGTTACCTTTCCGTGCACAGCCACCCGGGCATTCCTGGTTTTGGGACACGCATTTGCCTTTTTAGCGTGGCCGGTTGAGGGTCACCCCCAGATTTCGGAAGGCGAGTGCTATTTCCGGCCAAGCACGGAATTTCGGGAACTTGCATGCTGCACATTCCGTTATTTGGAATGCTTGGTACGTTGTATTTTGTGCCGACAATGGCGCGTGGCGTGACCAACCACAGCCTGCGCGGCGGTTCGCTGGCCTGCAAAAAACAGCCAGCGGCCCTTGGCTTTTGAGGGTCCGTTGGGAACGTTGAGGAAAAGAGTGGATCAAGGAAAGAGGAAGAGGAACACGTCTTGAGATCTCTCTCTCTCTCTCTAGCTTTCAAGCTCTAGTTCTTGTTTCAAGAGGAGCCACCTCTCCGCCACCTCTCTAGGCCAGGACTAAGGTACGGGAACAGTCATATCAGAGGAATCACCGTACTGGAGGCGATCGTCGCGCGTTTGGCCCCCTTGTTGTCGACATTTTGCATCCAGTCTGGTCTCAAAATTTGGCGATTGATCGGAAAGGGGGCGATTAATTGATCACTTAATTGACCCACGCCGCCATGCAGGACCTGCCAATTCGAAGGACGCAAGATGGGAAATCAGTCTTCCTCCGAGAAGAAGGGAAAGAATGGTACGGCAGCTGCATCGACGATCCATTCAAGGCAAATGTTGATTTCAACATCCATTTCTGCCCCCCCCCACCCCTCGAAGATCCCGCCCTCATAAGTCTGGAAGACATTGAGAGGGGCAAGCTGCTGGGAGCTGGCGCGCTGTGCCAAGTGCACAAGGCGTATTGGCGTGCGCGCGACATGGAGGTATACACCTCCTTCTCCCTTTCGCCCTCGACCCCAAGATCTCTTCATCTGACGTTAGCCCCGTCTGCACAAGGTGGCCCTGAAAACCTTCCACGTGCCGGACCTCATACCAGAGGACATCCACGACTTCCAGCGTGAGGTCATGCTCACCAGGTACGTCCAGAGCTGACCGCTCTCTGTTGCCTTGGCTTGGCGCTGTGTGTGCTGGTTGGTGGGACCCCAAACTTAACTCGGAACGAACGCGCACACGTGACAGAGAGATGCAGCACCCCAACATCATCCACTTCCTCGGAGGCTGCTCGGAGCCGCCCAAAGTGTACTTGATCATGGAGCTCGCTCCCTATGGAACAGTCAACGACCTGATCCAGGTTCGCGCGCGCGGCCTCTCCATCAAACTGTCATGGCGCTCCTTTGCTGATCCCTCGTTCGTCGACTTGAACAGGCCAAGATGGCTCCCTTCCCGTTCGCCCTGCGCTTGCGTTGTCTTCTCGACTCGGCGAGGGCGATGGAGTACCTTCACTCCAGGAACGTCATCCACAGGGATCTGAAGCCGGAGAATCTGTTGGTGAGTCCATCATCGGCCTTCTACTTCCTCCCCCTTTGCTTCTTGCTCCTTGCTCTCGGCAGCGGCACTAACCAGCGCTGTTGTGGTGCTCGACAGGTCATGTCCGTGGACACAGAGGCAGATGTTGTTGTCAAGTTGGCCGATCTTGGTGTCGCTAAGCTGAAGGAGAACAACAAGGAGGCCATGATGACTAAGGGAAGAGGAACACCACAATACAGTACGGCCCACGATACATTAAACGACCAGGACGATGGCTCTTGTTGTTGCTGCCGCTGCTGACCGATCTGCTGGCGCAGTGGCTCCCGAGATCTTCGAGAAGGATGACAACTACTCCTTCCCGGTGGACGTCTACAGCTTCGGTCTCATCATCTGGGAGATCACCACCAGAGAGCAACCCTATATTGACATCAAGCCACACTTCAAAGTACGCAGCGCGTCCGCACTGCATCCAGGCCAGACCTGTGGTCTTGAGGGCGGATCACTTACCGTTTGTCGCTTTACCACAGATTCCGCTCAAGGTAGTGGCTGGCGAGCGTCCTCTCATTCCAAGGGATTGTCCCCGAGAATGGTATCACATGCTCCTCCTCCCTATCTCCCCCTCCCTCTAGCTGGAGGACACGGACTGATGTCTTTGTCGCTTGCCTTTCGGTCGTTAGGGCTGACTTGATGAGAGATTGCTGGCATCCGGACCCGGAGAAGCGTCCCCAGTTCAAGGAGATCGTGAAGCGAATCGAAAGAGCTCAGAAGGGTCGGATCTTCGACGAGAGGGATCGCGACGAAGCGACAACTTTTGGAAACAAGGGTTCGCTCTTGATTGCAAACGCAACTGACTGTCGCACTCATCCTGCTCGCACGCCTAATCGTTCCATTCTTCATCTATGCAGTGCAAATCGCACTGAGCGAGCTTGAAGTGGGACAGCAGATCGGCTACGGCACCTTGTGCAAGTACGAGTGACTCTTCACGCATCGCAGACGTTTGCGTCGATGCCCCCCAAGTGCTAACGCACGCTACGGCGTGCCGTCCATCTACAGAGTGCACAAAGCCTTGTGGAAGCCCAAGAACCAGCACGTGGCCCTCAAGACGTTCCACTGCCCCGATCTCGTCCCGGAGGAGCTCGCCGACTTCAAGCGTGAACTGTGGCTCACCAGGTATGCGTCCGTTAATGATCTGGCGTGGTGTACTGACGGACGGGCGTGCAATGTACCATCTCCTTCGGGTAACAGCCAACTGGACCATCCCAACATGATCCGCTTCCTGGGAGGCAGTGGTGACCCACAAAACGCCTACTTGGTCACCGAACTGGTCGAGAACGGCTCGCTATGGGATCTCCTACACGACCGCAAGAGGGTCATTCCCTGGGCCATGCGAATAAAGATCGCCTACGGTGCGCACCCTTGTCCATCCAGCTATCCATCCTGCAGCACCACGCATCCCCTGTACAGATCACTAATATATCTTCTCCTTCTGCTACAGAAATCGCTGACGGCATGGCGTACCTGCACGACAAGAGCGTTCTGCACAGAGACCTGAAGTCAGAGAACATTCTGGTGTGCCTCCTCACGCACTTCTCCGAGTTCCGCACTCACGTGACTCACGATGGCCACTGGTGCGTCATGCGCATGACGTACTTGCAAACACAGGTTGCTGGAGATCTGCGAAGACCGGAGCGAGATGCGCCGATGGTCAAGATTGCCGACTTGGGCATGTCGAGATGGATGAGGGGCAAGGGCAACACATCCTTGCTCTCTATGGGCAGAGGAACGTCACAATGGAGTACGACCCTCCTTCCATCCCCAGACACACCGCATTCGGTCATCGCGACCCACTCTCTCAGCCGACTCACTCACGACCCCTTCTTGTCTGTTTCGTTTCAGTGGCCCCCGAAATCCACGAAGGGAGGAAGGACTACTCATTCCCCATCGACGTGTACTCGTTCGGTATCATACTGTGGGAGCTGGTGACCAGGGAGGAGCCCTATGATGAGGTACCCAAGGACCTCGACGAGCGCGTTGTACACGCAAGCATCGGTGTCTCACACACGCTTCCTCTCTTGCCCCATGCTGTTTAGGTGGTGCCCAAGTTCAAGCTGTGCTACTTCATCGTGGAGGACCGCTACCGTCCGCACATCCCAGCCGCCGTGCCCACCGCGCTGAGCGATCTCATCGCTGATTGTTGGCACGCAGGTATGCTGGCCCATGCGTATCGTGTGCACGCACAAGCTCGCCCTCCCTCCACTCACTCACTCACACACGTTGTCTGCTGTGTATTGCCCAGATCCCAGCCGCAGACCGCCGTTCAGCAAGATCGTGATGGCGCTCAAGAAGATCTTGGCCGATGCGGACAACCTCTTTTCGCGAATGCCCTCTGACGAGGAGGCTGCGACCCTCTACCGCAACTGGCTAGACGAAGAGAAGAGGAAGAAGGCCACCCTCAGCGCGGCACCGGCACCGTCATCGTCGTCCGCGAGCACCTCCAAGAGCCCTCGCGCCACGCCGGCCCTCGCGCGAACGCCCCCCACGCCGGTCAGCTCGTCATCGGCGTCCTTCGGCGCCAGCCTCAAGGACAAGGAGAGTCAAGCCGGGAAGGAGAAGGAGAAGAAGGCATCGAAGAAGTCGTCATCCAGCAGCAGCAGCAGCGGCAGCGGGTCGATGAAAAAGACCAAGAAGGTCAAGGAGAAGAAGGACAAGGACGACAAGAAGAAATCGACCAAGAAGGACACGCTAGGCAAGAAGAGGGAGAAGATCGAGGTCATGACCTTCTGATCGATCGCTCTGTAGCAACCCCCCACGAGAAGGCCATCGTCATCATCGTCGAAGCCTCCCCCCCCCTCCTTTCACGTCCAAGCAGAGGCCTTGGAGGTGAGAGAGCAGGAGGAAGGACCGACGGTTAGGAGAGAGGTGAGAGGGAAGAGGCGAAGCATGTGCGTGTTGTAACCCCCCAAAGCAAACGAATCGACATCTTTTCAGTTTTATCTGATGGTCGTATATATGTACACATGGCGATGATGATGATGTTGGTGATGATGGTGATGATGGTGATGATGGTGATGAGGACGATGGGGAGGTCATGTCTTCCTCTTCACGGTGGCGCGTTCGAGGAGAAGACGCAGTCGGACCGAGTAGTAGCATCGGTGGAAGACCTCACGGACGAGCCACTGGACGAGGAAGACCAACCCCACCGCGCTGCACGAGACGAAGATGACGCAGAGGAAGACCGAGTCTGGCTGAGTGGTGAACAGCCGCCACGAGCCTGCGATCAGGTACTCGCCGTTGATGCACACGCCCTGCATCACCCGCGTCCCAAACCGTCGATGCAGCGACAGGTCGACCGACGTCCCTGCACCACCATCATCGTCGTGTCGTGGTGAGTCCTCTGCCCACCACAGAGCAAGAGGCGGGAGGCAGAGATGAGGCCACGTACCCTCTTCACAGATGACGCATCGATGGAAGATGCAGTGCAGCCCCACGCCGCACTCGATCGAGTCACTGGTTCCTCCGCGACACTCGTTGCCGTAGAGCGGCGAGGACGTGAGCGCTCGGCATCGGCCGGCCTCGGTGCAGTACTCGTTGATGCCGCAGTGGTAGCCCGACGGATGTCGCACCGCGTCCCTGCCCTCGCACTCGGGCCGCTCATAGCCGGGCAGCGGGGCTGGGCAGTAGCGCGTCTTGACCTTCCCGTCAGAGGGAGCTCCGACCACCCGCCACTGCCCAGTCGTCCCTGGCACGCACTGCCCGCAGGCCTCGTCGTCTGAGTTCGAGCTGGCGGATGGGAAGAACATCTCGTCCTAGACCGTACCGTCGACGTGTCAGACAGGTAAGTGAGAGCAGCCGGTAGTGGCGAGGCGGGTGAAGTTGGTGGCGTACCAGGGTACAGTTGTGCCTGACAGTATAGGCAGCTCGCGCTAGTTCCGCGTCCTCTATCGAACCTGCCGCTGTGCACCCACTAATCAACACCAACAGCAGCAGCACGAACGGCAAACTTACTCGCCAGCGCTGTCCCTCTTCATACTCTTCCTGTGGCCCATTACCCCGTCGCATCCCTCTCCTCCTTCCTGCGCCTTGCCTGCGATCTGGCTCGCGTTGCATTGCAATTCATTCAAATGGGTTGCTAGGGGTGATAAGTCTAGAAATTGACTTGTCGACACATTCCACAAAATCTGGAAATTCTGGAATTTAAAATTTTTTTCATGTCGAGATCTGGAAGCTCGTCAACACTGACGATCACTAGAGCGTCGTGTGTGGTGGGATTGGATCGAGTTTATAGTATGTACAGCTCATGAGGAAGAAGGTGGAGGCAGGTGTGAGGTGTGTCTCACTTCTTGAGCGTCTGCGAGAGCCACTCGAGGCCCTCGTAGATGCCGTAGCCGGTGGTGGCGGCCGTGGCCTCGCAGCGCACCGGCCGGCCGTGGTTGGCCGAGTTGAGGCCCAGCTTGCTCATGACCTCGGACACGGACATGGCGTGCGAGAAGTCCTGCTTGTTGGCGTAGACGAGCAGCGCGGCGTCCTTGAGCTCGTCCGCCTTGAGCAGCTCGGCGAGCTCGTCCCGCGCCTCGTCGATGCGCTCCCGGTCGGCGCTGTCCACGACGAAGATGATCGCGTTGCAGCCCTGGTAGTAGTAGCGCCACAGCTTGCGGATGCGGTCCTGGCCTCCCACGTCCCACATGGTGAAGCTCACGTTCTTGTAGCTCACCGTCTCGACGTTGAACCCGATCGTGGGGATCGTCGTCACCTGCTCGCCCAGCTTGAGCTTGTAGAGGAGTGTCGTCTTGCCCGCCGCGTCCAGTCCTATGAGCAGGATCTTTGCCTCTTGGCTGAAGCCCGAGAACAGCTTTTGCAGAATGTTGCCCATCGTCGTGTCTTGTGTGTGTTGTGTTGTGTCTTGTGTGTTTTGAGTGTTGAGAGCGAGCTAGCTCGAGTGTTAGATACCTCGCTGAGATTGTTGTTGTTTTGCTGAGTCGAGTGATTGGATGTAGAGGCCAAACACACCTCGAGCTTTTGTAGGGCGTGCTGCGACGTCGCCCAACACTCATGCCGACGTCGACGGGCAGAAAAGAGGCAAGACGCTTTTTCACCGAAACGAAGTTGCTTTCAACAGTGCGTTTGGGCAAATCGTTTCGTTGGTTCGACATATTTTGAATTTCAGAATTCGGAGTTTGTATTTCGAGCAAGAAATGTGCGCCAGCAGGAGTCGATCTCTTTGTGGCGGTTCTGGCGAGCGGAAGGGATGGCGCGCGGGGGGCGCGGCGAGATGGGCAGCCGCGGGCGAGCTGTGTTTTGGGGGATTGGCCGGAGCCGAGAGCTGGAGGGGTGGGGATGGGGAGGGACGGGTGGCGCCCACCACGTTCTAACCCTAAGATCATTCGTTCTTGTGTCCTCTTCTCTCCCTCGCGGGAGGGGAGGGGACCATGGACACCTCTCAATGCGAACGCCCATTTCGGGTCCCCCCCGCGAGGGGGAGGTCGCCCCGCTATGGGTTGGCTCTCCTACACGGGTGCTTTTTATTCTGCAAATCCTTTTCCACCCACACCAACGACGTCATCAAAAGACAAAGGACAGACCCTGGCGCTCTCTCGCTCTCTCTCGTGCCCCATTTCTCTCTATCTCTCGGCATTTCGCCCCCCCCCTCGAAATTCTGGCTCGCTCTGGCACTCGCTCCCATCTCTCGCTCTCCGCCTCGGTGCGGGGGCCGCCCCCTCTCGTGCGCTCACTCCTGACCTCTCCTCGTCAGATGAAAACGATTGGTCGGCACCATAGGGCGGGCGAACCGACCGGACTCGCGCATGGGTTGTGGGCCTCGACGCACCGCGACCGAGCACCGCCTGGCACACCCGCCGGGCAAAGCCGTACGCTGCATCGTCTCGCTCTCGCTCTGTGTGGCTGGGTGGAAGACGTGGTTCGTGGTCGTGCGCGCGGGTGGGCGTGCGAGGTGGGCGCGCGTGTGGCGCGTGTGTCGTGCGGTTGGCTTGGGTTCCGGGTGGCGACGGCGACGGACCATTGACGCGCCAGAGGGACTGCTGGTGGTGCTCGCGCTGGCGACCGCGGGGAGACGGTGCGGCGGGTGGCAACACCCATGGCCGTGCCGTCCTACTCTCTGCTCCGTGTGGTGAGGGGAGGGTTCGTCCCTCGTCTCAACTCCCTCGGTCGTCGGCGTGGCATCCTGCGGGTACACCTCTGCCGTCGGTCCCTCGCTCGACCCCCTGGGGCTCGGTCGGCTGCGCGCGCACACCGCTCACCGCCGTCGGCCTCTCGCGCCTTCCCCGTGTGCCGGTGCCGTGTGGCGCCAACCACCGGACCACGCTCGACCTCTCGGCCGAGAGTGAGCGTGCAGCGCTGCGGCTGCGCTTTGCGGGGACAGGCGGCCGGGAGCGGGGCTGAGAGGCTGTTTCGCGCCCAGCGAGGCTTGCCCCTCGGGGCGAGTCTCGTAGCGTCCGTGACGCCTCCCCTCGACTATGACACCCCACCCCTTTCCCTACCACAAACCAAAGACAAACTGGGCGTGTATGTGTCGCGTATGTATGTCTGTGATGCGCGGTGTGTGTGTGTGTGTTGCTCACTCTCCTTCTCTATTCTGCTGCCGATGGTGGTGATGCGAGAGGCCACCGCTGAAGAGGATCGTCCCACTTCCTCCTGCCCTGCGGTCATCAGGTACGTGCGCATTCATTCCCAAGTGTGTGCAAATATTTTCTTATGCAACAACAACAATGTGTTGAGCGTATGTACAGGTTAACGTGTGTGTGTGTGTGTGATGTGATGTGATGTGTTTAATGTACAAGTGTACAATAGCAGCACCAGCACAGCAACTGATCTAGGAGAATGTTTTGGGGGTGTGCGGCAGGCGCCGCCTGGCTTAAGCTTAGCTGCCGTAGTAGTAGGCCTCGTAGGCATCCACCGTCTCGCTTGCGATCTCTGCGTGGCTGTAGTGTTTCGGCAGACGGGTCCGAGGCGCACGGTCCAGCGTGGCGGCGGCGGCCGCCTTGCGCTGCTGCGCGATCCGCTTGGCTTCCTCGGTGGGCTTGTTCATGCCGCATCGAAAACAGGAGTTGCTGATGGCTGGCTGGCGATCGTCACACACCAAACAGGTCCAGTCCTCCTTTCCCGTCGTCCAGCTGTGCTGTGGTACTGCATCGGCTGCTAGTGCTTGTTGATGCTGCT
The DNA here is from genome assembly GCA_000826305.1 of Acanthamoeba healyi. NCBI lineage: Eukaryota > Discosea > Longamoebia > Acanthamoebidae > Acanthamoeba > Acanthamoeba healyi. Next base: position 29,192 of record CDFA01024939.1, on the reverse strand, counting down.
GCTGCTGATGATGCCCTACTTCTTGGTGGGGCGCAGGTCGTGCGAACTCAGTCTGTTGCACGCCGGCGAGAGGTCGTGCTGTTCCGCAACGCCTGCACTGCGTGTTGCGCGCGAACTGGAGGTCCGCACACCCAGGACAGGTCCAATCGCCAGGCTTCGGGCCCGTGCTCGGCTGGCGTTGCTGGTAGTGTAGGGCCTTCTCGCCGTATCTTGCTCCTCCGAATCCTCCTCGATGTTCCATCCTCCTCTTCTTCTTCCTCGAGTTTCCTGGGCGCTTGTTTGTCTTGCTTGTTTGTAGTCCCCTTGTTGGTTGTGGTGTGCGTCCACCAGCGGGATCAACCCCCCTTCTTCAACCCGCCCCCGACCCTCTGTCGGGGCAAAGCTTCTGTGAAGCGAACACCAAGACCTGTCGGGCAAAGTGAAACCTTTATTTTTCAACTTCGTTATGATTGGTCCCAAGGTCGGCATGCGGTGGCACCGACATGAACCGTCACCGCGAATCCTTCAGTCGTACGAACAATCATATCGAGAGGCCATCGTGGAACTGATACCAGGAGGGAATCGGACCACACAACGCAACGAGCAACTCCAAGCCAAGAGGTCTTTTGTAGGTGTGTGCATTGTGATGTTGTGAAGGCAAGGGGGCAAGGGGGATGGGGAATGGGAAGGGGATCAAGCAAAGGCGCCGTCGAGGATGGCCTTCTGCTGCTGCGCGTGGATGGAACCCAGACTCACAGCCGGTGCGGCCGACGCAGGTCGCGCCACGAGCTTGACCTGTTTGGTGGTGGCACACGAGGCAAGTTAAGGCGGAAGTGCTCTGATCGTCGCGGAGGAGCGGCGTGAAGTGGGGGAGACGTACGGGAGCGGAGAGGCGGGAGAAGCGCGGAGCGACATAGTCCCACATGCCCGCGTTCTGTGGCTCCTCCTGCGCCCACTTGTAGGTGTCGGCGTTGCGGTACTTGTCGAGCTCGTCGGCCAAGGCCCGGTAGGGGAAGGGCGACAGCTCCTGTACTCAGAGCACACGGGGGGGGGGACGTTTAGATCACAGTACACCCATGCATGCATGCACGTGAGGTACAGCGCATGTACCTCGACGCGGATGATAGCAACGTCGTCGATCTTCTTGGTCTCGCGGTGTTTGATGAGGTCGTAGTACACCTTGCCGCTGCACATGATCACACGCTTCACCCTGCGCGTGCGTGTTGCATGGTGGAGAGGGAGAAGGAGCAACCACGTCAGCGATTCGCTCTACACAAGAGACACTTGTGTGATCGCCAATGTAACGTACTGAGCCGGCGAAACCGTGGTGTCGGCGATGACGGGCTGGAAGGAGGTGCCGGGCGCCATCTCGGCCAGGTCGGACACGGCCTGTGGGTGGCGCAGGAGCGTCTTGGGACCCACCACGACCATGGGCTTGCGGTAGCTACGCTTCATCTGCTCACAACACCCACCCAGAAGACCGTTCAGCGCAAGGGGAGAAAGGATTGAGTGATGCGGGACATGCGACATACCTGGCGACGCAGGGCATGGAAGTAGTTGGCCGGGGTGGTCGGGTTGATGACCTGCATGTTGGGCACCAGGTTCGAGATGTCGCTCGGGTTCTGTCTGTCACCGTCGCAGAGCTGTTTGTTTGGGCCAACAGAGCACAAGTCAGCGGACGGACGCACACGGCGCTAAACATGCGACAATGCGACTATCACGAGCGAACCTGGAGGAAGCGCTCGATGCGGCACGACGAATGCTCGGGGCCGGCGCCGTCGTAGCCGTGAGGCAGGAGGAGAGTGAGGGCCGACTGGCGCCACCACTTGTCCTCGCCGCTGTTCAGGAACTGATCGATGATGATCTGCGCTCCGTTGTGGAAATCGCCAAACTGGGCCTCCCACAGCACGAGCGTGCTAGGATCCTCCATGCTGTATCCGTACTCTGTATACGCACACGGAAGAGTTAGACTCCGATCTCATGACGCCAACCAGTCGAAAACGAGGAGAGAACGAACCAAAGCCCATCACGGCCATCTCCGAGAGCGGACTGTCGGCGACCTGTGTCATCGTGTGGTGGAATGAGACAAGGTTAGGGCGCTGTGTCGTGCTGGGGGAGCGAGCGAGGGAGAGGACATGGCTTACGTGGAGCTTGCCCTGGTCGGACGACATGAGGTTGAGCGGGATGACACGCTCGTTGGTCTTTTGGTCGGTGAGCGCAACGTGTCGGTGGCTGAACGTGCCGCGGCCCACGTCCTGACCGCTCAAGCGCACGTTGTACTCTACGGCCGTGTGCCAACCACTCAAGAGTCAGCAAACGAATGATCCAAAGCTCACTGCGGCGAGGTGAGGGAACTCACTCTCGAGGAGAAGGGAGCCGATGGCCAAGGACTCAGCGGTGGCCCAGTCCAGACCGGTCTTGGAGTCGAGCTTAGCCTGACGGGGCTTGCAGAAGAAGTTTTGCAGCCTGCTGTGCACAGTCTAGTCGTGTGTGTATATGTGTGTGTGTGTGTGTGCGTGTGCGTGTGCGTGTGTGTGTGCGTGTTAGGACGAAGCGGAGATGCACGGAATCGGAAGCTGTGCATCGACGCGAGTACCTTGCCCTGGGGGTTGATTGAGGCGACGCCGACCTTGATGAGGTCCTCCTCGCCGTAGCCCGTGTCAACAGGCTTGGTCATGTCCTGCGGCGCAGTCATGTTCTTCCACTTGCCGCCCATCGTGTCCACCTAGTGGAGATCATGCGAGAAGCAGGTGTGTGTGAGACAATGCCAAGTCTCGGGGGATGCGGACACTCCTCATAGGAGGCGAACGCATAGCGTACGGTCGACTGGGCCTTCTGCGATTCGGCAAACTCCTTGTCGAGGGCCTGGCGAGCCTTGTCCTTGATCTCCTTGGCCTCCTCCTCAGTGACCACTTGTTCGCTCTATTCCCCATCACCCCTTCCGGTCAGCAAACGACCAACGAACGACACATGAGGCTGTGTGCGTGTGGCGGTGGTGCGTGAAGAGGACGTACGATGAGCTTGTCGCCGTAGAGCTTGGCGATGGTGGGACGCACGCGAATGCTGTCGTACATGAGGGGCTGCGTGAAGGAGGGCTCGTCGAGCTCGTTGTGGCCGTGTCTGCGGTAGCCGTGCAGATCGACGATGATGTCCTTGCGGAAGGTGGTCAGATAGTCCATGGCCAGACGGGTGGCGATGACGACGGCCTCAGGGTCATCGGCGTTGACGTGGATGGCCGGCGCGTGAACCGAGCGGAGGATGTCAGTGCAGTACCAGCTCGAACGGCCCTTGTGGCAGTCGGTGGTGAAACCGATCTGGTTGTTCACCACGACGTGCATCGAGCCGCCTGATACATGCACGCGACACACGCAGGCGCTGAGTGTTGACGATCAGGGCACATGCACACAGGCCTGTACACGTTACCGACGGTGTATTCGGGCAGTTGAGACAGGACGAGGGTCTCGGGCACGACGCCCTGCGCGCTCATGGCGGCGTCACCGTGCACCATGATGCACAGCGCTTGCTTGCGGCCCTTGCCCAGATCCTGCTTGGCCCTGACCTTGCCCTGGGCAACGGGATTCGCCGCCTAGGGAGACAACACAAAGAGAGAAGTTCTCTCAGTGATGAGCTGAAGCCTCACCCGAGACTCGCTGTCGTCGTCGTCGTCATCAAGAGGGCGTACCTCGAGGTGCGAAGGGTTGTGGATCAAGGAGACATGGACGTTCTTGCCGTGGTAGTCCAGATCAACAGATTGAGCTGCGCGACGTTTACGACGACGACAACAACAACGTTAGTGAATCGTGGTTCATCCAAGCCGTCTGAGGCAGAGGATGACATATACCGATGTGTGAGAGGACGTCGCCGGTGCCAGGACGGACGGCACCCTCGACGGTGGGGAAGTCATTGAATCCGCTCACCTGTAGACCGACAAAGTGAAGGAGAGAAAGGGTGTGAGCATGCGTGAATGCATGGTCGAAGGTGAGCAACTGTGACTCGGTGTCACTAGGCACCTTGGCGAAGATCTTGGAGGCGGGATAGCGGAGGATGCCGGTCAAGAAGTTGAGTCGGCCTCTATGCGGCATCGCGATCACAGCCTGTCTCGTTAACACACACAGAAATCAGATATGAGTTCTCTCTCGCACGCGCGTAACGTGACAGTGCAACCGGGATGTAGAGGAGCATGGGCGAGACGTGCCTCATCGAAGCTGCTCTCCGCGGCCTTGCTGAAAATGGTGTCCATGCAGGTCATCATAGACTCGCATCCCTCCAATCCATAACGCTTCACAGCTGTAGAGCACACACACGCACACCAAAGAGTCAACACGACACATCTCGGCGTGCGCAGTGCGTTGGTGGCGGCGGCGGCGGCGGCGGAGTGGGCTGACGGACCTCGGAACTTGGTGTGGAGGAAATGGTCAAACTCCTCAGAGGTCTGCAGGAGGGAGAGGATGCGCTTCTTGTCCTCGGCAGGCAGAGTGTCCTTGGAGCGGTTCATCTCGGCTTCGAAACGGCGAGCGAGCCACACCTGCTCCTCGGGATTCTCGACGTGCGTGAACTCGACGCCCACGCTGCTGCAGTAGGTCTTCTTCAGTGCGTCCACGATCTCGCTCACGCTGGCCTTCTCCTTGTCGAGGCCAAAGAACAGGCCGCGGAGCTGCACTTCCTCATTGCCCAGTCCATAGCGCGCCGCGTCCAGCACACCCTCGGGCGCACTGCGCCAACACACGCACGCACACAGACACGAGTTGAGTTAGTGTCTGGAGCAACCGTACGGCGACGTCATAACGTGCGAGCGCACACAGCAGTTGCGGGCCAACAGCGCAGGAGAGCAGAGGAGGAGTGGGGACGGACCCTCGCTGGCGGCGGCCCAGAGGGTCGAGAGCGGCGTCAAAGTGTCCGTAGGTGCGGTAGGCGTTGACGAGGCGCAGCAGATTGGCGTGCTTGTTCTGGTTGTCCAGTTCCTCCTGGGTCAGCTTGCCGCCTTCGACCGACGAGGCAGAGCTATAGCAGCGACCACCACCGTTGACGAGACCCGCACGGGCGCTCGGACCGGCGAAGCGGGCGGTCGTGGCCACATGACGCGAAGACAGGAGGCCTCCCTGCGTGCGCACACCTCTCGCTCCGACGCGCAGCATCATCTGACCCCCCGCCCCGCCCGATAAAGAAAATCAGCAAATGGCCGGCGGTAAAAAATATAATATTATAATTTTTTAAAAATATAATTAAAATACTGAGAAGCATAGGGGACGCCAAGGCTTGCGGGTCATTTAGTCATTTAGTTAGTATTAATTTTTTAATATTAAAAAAGTTGTGGTGGCACGAAACGGATGAAAGAAAAGATTGTTATGGGCAGGGGGGCGGTGTACCTTGAATAGAAAGGCGTGTAGAGGAGGGACACGAAGAGGAGACAGAGAGGAACACAGAGAAGCCCTGTGCTGTGTTCTGTATGTGTGATGGCGCGTTGGTCCAGGAAAAAGTGAGTACACGCAGCAAGCGGGCGTTGCCGTCGTGTCGACACAAAAAATTTTAGGGCGATGCGGAAGGATCCGGTCGACGCGCTTTTCCTCCGAATTTATTTTTAATTTCTTAAATATTTCCTCCAACGGTCCACTCTCAGTGTCAGTGTCCTTTGGTGGGCGTGGTTGGCGGCGCTCGCTTGTCGGTCTCCTCGCCGGTGAATGCGTGGATGCCCAGCAGCTTCTCCCAGTTGTCGTGCTCTCCCGTCGGCTTGGGCTTTCGCGCCTCTTTGTCATCGTCGTCGACTTCCTCCTCTTCCTCCTCCTCTGGGATGTCGTCGTCGTCTTCGTCGTCGCCCTCGCTCATGGAGAACAGCTTCTGGGCTCCGGCGTTGTCGCCAAAGGCCCACAAGTTGGAGTGTGTCACGTTCATCAGCACCTGCTCGCCCATACAGCGCCCACGCACGATCCTGATCAGGCGTTGAACACTCCAGCAAGCCGAGAGTTGACGGCGTACCTGAGCGAGCTTCCGCTCGAGCTGTCGTGTGCGTTTCTCGGCGGCGATTCGCTTGCGCTTCTCGTCGCGAGTGTGCTTCTCGGCCATCTCCCACTTCACCTTGATGTCGATCACCTGTTCTTGTACACATCACATGGGAGTATCGCGATCACCGGTGAGTCAGTGGGTCACGGTGCGATGAGCGCCCTCAAAGGCCGAGCTCGAACCTTGTTCTGTTCGTCAAAGAGCTGCTTCTGGTGGCGGCGCTCGAGCATGTCGTAGTCGCCCTTGACTTTGCTGAGCTTCTCGCCAGCGCGACGTCTATACGTGTTGAACTGATTCTCGAGTTCCTTCTTCTCGTCGAGCAATCGCTTGCTCTCCTTCTCCTTCCTACGCTCAGACACGTGAACAAGAGCACAACGCGATCAGCCATCGACTCTACTGCCACCACCAGGTAAGGCCACGTGCGGATTGGGGGAGACCTGAGCATCGAATCATCGAGCATTTTGGCGCGGGCAGAGGCGTGCTCGAGCTCCTTCTCGACGGTGGCCAGCCGCTCCAGCAGTTCGCGCTCGTGCTCCTGCCGCCGCTCGTCGGTCCACGACGTCTTCAGCTTCTCCTCCAGTTCTCTGATCCTCGCCTCGAGCGCCCTGTTTTGATGAATTGACGCACACAGACGTCAGGATGTGAAGACTAACCTCACGTCATGATCGAATAGGCGTACAGCTTATCGGTCTGGAGAGCTCGCAGCTTGCGGAATCGCTTCTCCACCTGCGCCAGGATGTGGGCGTCGTTGCGGCCGTGCTGCTTAGCGGGCTCGGGCACGACGACCGGCGGCTGTGGCTTCTCCTCGGCCTTCACCTCGACCTTTGCTGGCTTCGGCTCTGTCGCCGTAGTTCCGTGTTCGGTATGCCAGCGTCGAAAGTACGATACGTAAGTCTATAGTGGTGGCATACGCACCTGGTTAGCGAGTCAGGCACAAGCCAGCCGCGCAAGAAAGGTGTACACAAACCATGATCGACTTCTCATCAGGATCGGAGTTGAGCAGATCGTCGGGCTCGAGCAGCAGGGGAATGTCGAGCAGCGCCTTGGCCTTGTGAAATGCGGCGTCCAGATTGGACCGTGCAGCTTCCTGCGTGCACAGCGTGTTGGCCACAATTGATCAGTGATCAGCGCACGCAGCGAGGGACACGCTCCGTGCGCGGCAAACACGTACAGGGTTGTCGAGAGGCAGCGCAGCTTCAGGCTTCAGTGCATTGACGAGCCCGCTGAAGCACAGGCCGTTGGACCATCTGATTCAGATCCACCATTGCAGCGCATGAATGGATCAGTTCCAGTGCGCTCACACATTTCGTATGGGTTGGAGGAACGAGCGCGCATCCGTACGAATGGTGGAAGTCCTTGGGATTCAGTCCCTGCGGGTTGAGAACGCTCTGACACCAGAGCAGAAGGTTCTTCTTGGCCTCGCCGCCCTTCTCGGCTTCACCTCCCTGGCCGCTCTTGTTCCCTGCGCACGACATTGACAGACACCACAAGGTGTGAGCTCAAGCAGCAGGAGGAAGCAGCTAGCACAAAGTGGATGCGCACCGGCTTGAGCGATGTGGTAGCGGAGAATGAGGAGCCAGAGCAAGCCCAGCAGGAGCTTAGGGTTGCCGTCGCAGATGTCCTCCGCTCCGATGTTCACAAGCGGCACGCCTTCCTCCCTCAGCACGCCCAGCACCTTTAAGAAGAGGAGCAGAGGTGAGTGTTCGTCCTCAAGAAGACGAGTCATAACCGCACAAGCACGACGATGGCTTAGCATTGCAAACACGCAAACCTTGTCACAGTTGTGGATCTGTTGGAGACGGTTTGTGGGATTGGAGTTGAGGCTGGACACCAAGTTCTGCGCGCCAGCCACAGCCTCCAGCACGTACGCAAGCCTCCTCTGTGGCGTTTTAGAGATCACTGGTGTGTCAGTGGCAACGGCCACGCCGGACAATGGAGAAGGAAGCGTACGCCATCGGCTAGGTCCGTTTCGAGATGACGCGGGTCTATGGGCTGCACGTCTCGCGCCTCAAGCCACTGGTTGCACCACCGGCTGAAGGTCTGGCGTAGGACCACCAGCACCAACACACAGCGCACACTCAACAAGGGCACGACCCTCCGGAGACACAAGAACGAAAACGAAAACGAAGAACGACGGACACGAGGAGGGGGGGCAGGAGGGCTCCCTACCTTACGCTGTTGGAGCACCCAAGCCGGTTCATTCACCGCGGCGGTGCCGTTCCTCTCCTCCAGGTCCGCCATCTTCTCTTGCTTCGTGTATGTGGTCACCAGTGTTCTCCCTACACTTCACGACTTCGCCTAACCTGACTCCTACCTGTCCCTCTCCCTTTCTCCTCCGCTTGCTCGTACGTTAGCTTTCTGGAGACCTCTGTCTCGTTGCTCTACGCCTCTGCTGCCCAACCACCGAGAAGTGCAAACCGACAGTTGGGGGGAGAGAAAAACATTTCTCTTCCAGTTTCCTGTTGCCAGGTTTGCTGTTGTTCTCTCATCGCTCGCGATCACACCACGCGTTCACACAAGATGGGAGGTGCCATGACCAAGAAGGCCAAGGACCAGGTACCTCGCTTTAGATCTATGTGCAGCAGCCTTCTTTGCTTCGCTTTCGTGTGGAGCTCTAATCTTATATTGGTGACACCTTCCCTCTTTGCCCTGCCCTCAAAGGTGTCCTTGTGCCGTCAGACCGGAGGTATGGTCCCTCACTTACTCCCTCTCTCTCTCTCCCCCATTCCATTTTCCTTGGCCCACAACAAATCCACAAAAGATTGGCCAATCTGGGCACCTTATTTCTCTTGTAAATAATTACTGTATTATTCACATGCGTGACATTTTTCAATCAATAATACAATAATTTTCCAAAAATTAATAATACAATAAATTTTATTAATTTTTATGCAGTTATATTGATTAATATGTACAGAAACAATGCTCACCTTTGGGGATGCGTGTGTGCGAGCGCAGGGACGGAGCTGAACCTGAGCGACTGCGAGATCAGGAAGCTGGGGTCGTTCAAGTCGATCGTGCGGCTGAAGCTGCTCGTGCGGCTGAACCTGGCGCACAACTACCTGCAGGGCATGCCCTCCACGGTCAAGAAGCTGATCAACCTCGAGGAGCTCGACATATCGTACAACGAGATCCACGTCCTCCCGTGGGAGCTCTACCAGCTCACCAACCTGCGCGTGCTCATCACCGAGGGCAACGGCATCACCGCCCTCCCCTCTCCCTCCATCTCTCGCCTCGTCAAGCTCGAGGTCCGTCTCTCTCCTCTCTCTCTCTCTCTCTTCTCCTTGATCACGTACGTGTGGCTGATGGTGGTGGTGATGATGATGCAGACGTTGAGCGTGGCGGGGAACAGGCTGACGGGCTTGCCAGAGGACTTTGTCGGCCTGCGCTCGCTGACGTCGCTGTCGCTGGCCAAGAACAACCTCACCAAGGTCTTCCCGGAGGTGTTCCAGCTCAAGCAGCTGAAGCAGCTCAACCTCTCCATCAACCCCAGCCTCGAAGTGCCGGAGCGCTTCGGCGAGCTGCCCAACCTCCAGTTCCTGGATCTGAGCGAGTGCGGCATCAAGTCCCTCTCGCCCGCCATCGGCAACGCCACCGCGCTCACCAGCCTTCGTCTCGGTACGCCACCGCAGGCCCTGTGCTCTCACATCACTTCGCATTAGCGCAGAACTGCACACTGTGACGACACTCACACGCTCATACGTACGCACGCATGGCGATGATGGTGATGATGACGATGATGATGATGCAGATAAGAACGAGTTGACGACTCTGCCGGACGAGCTGGCCAACCTGTCCAAGCTCCAGATCATCAACGTCAGCTTCAACCAGCTGACCGTGTTCGACAACGTGACGTTCCGCAACTTCAGCGAGCTCGAGGAAATCCACGCCACCAACAACCAGCTCGATCATCTGCCGCGTGGGCTGGGCCAGTGCAAGAAGCTCCGCGTCATCGACCTCTCCCACAATCTGCTCAAGAGCATCGTACGCTGCACCTGCCATCGCCTCGCGACACGCGCGCACGCACCACCGCACACGAATCTTCGTGGGCGTGCAGTCTTCACAGCATAACACTCGTCGCGTGCAGAACCGAGAAGTAGGCTGGCTGCACGCAACGATTCGTAAGCTGCATCTGGGCAACAACAAGATCAAGACCGTGCCTGGTGAGCTGTACGTCCGCTTGCTTATCGCGGCTGGCTATGGGGTAGCTGAGACTGACCTTCTCCGCCTTTGCTCAGATCATTCCTCAACCCTGCAGTTGACCTCGACCTCGGGAACAATCCGCTCGGGGTATCGCAATACCTTCCACGCGTGATTGCAATGACCACGCGCACGATGCAATGGGCAAGTGTGTACTTACTTCTGCTTCGTGTCGTGTAGTCTCCGTTCATCCAGTGGTACTCGCAAGGCATCATCACGCTCATGGACAACCTCGCGCCCTATCTCCGCGGTACAGTCTCTGCCTCTGTGTGTGTATGTGTTGCGCGTACCTGACTCGTCCTTGCTGTCATGCGATGCAGCCTATCCGCCCCACTGCGTGGCGGAGGGAGACGCGCTGGCGGGCACGACGGCGGGAACGCCCACCATGTTCACCATTCAGGCGGCCGACTACCACGGAAAGGCCCGGCTCAACGGCGGCGACGAATTCGATGTGGTCTTCCGAGGCGTGGACAAGGACAACAACCCCATCGAGCAGAAGGCCGTCGTCAAGGACAATCAAGATGGTGCCTGCCTCGTCCTCGTTCTCCTCCTCTGTTAGACACCACAGTTTGGTTAGGTCTCGCTCACATGTGCATGTGTGGCTGTGTTGGGGAGGCAGGAACGTACACGGCGTTCTTCAATGCGACAGTGGCTGGCAATTTTGAGCTTCACATCACTGAGTCGGGCGAGCCGATCGGCAACAGCCCCATCTCTTATGTGATCGCGCCCGGACCAGTCGATGTGAACGAGAGCGTCGTGATGGGCGTACCGCCGAGCAACGTGCCGGTGGGCAACCCGATCCAGCTCTCCATCACCGCGCGCGATCGCTTCCGCAATGCCACCACGCCTAGCCAGCCGTTCCTCGTCACCGTCGCCACGCCCGGCGGCCAGGTCGCCAAGCTCTCCTGCCAAGCCACTTCGCCCAACGTCTTCATGTACGCGCACTCCCTCCCGCTTCACGGCAGTGCCCGTGAGACTTGCGAGCTAACCTGAAGTTGATGGTGCGTCGCAGGTGCGCGTTCACACCAGCCTCGCCTGGCGATCATCACGTGAGCATCCAGTACCAGGGCGTGCACATGCCTGATTCGCCGTACCTCGTTTTCGTTGTGTGAGGCACGAGCGGCTGCGACACCAATGTAACGTGTAGAGTAAGGCTTGGGATACTATCGGATACGACATATATACAAAGCGTACTGACCAACCCGTGCCCTCATGATCGTGCCACGCCGCCTCACTCTTCGATGGCTCTGAGGCGATAGTAGGAAGGCGGCCGAGATCGATCAGGCTCATCACTGTAGCTGACATCGAACGGCGGGCTCAGTGGCTCGAGTCCTGCATCGATGAAGTAGAAGCCTGAGGAGACGGACGACGAGACATCTGGCCGATGGGCTTCGGGACGAACGACTGGACCACTCGGCGATGAGCGATGGTCTTGCAGAGTCTCGTGCGTGACGCGCAGTGGAGGCGTCGCGTCCTCACTGTCCTTGAGGTACTCTTCATCTGTCCGCTCCGTTCCCTCGTCAAAGAATCGCACTGCGTTGCTCACATCCACACCAACATCCGCTCGCGGTCAGCTCTTCGAGTTGTCATTGTCGCTCGCACGCTCGCTGATCGTGCATGGCGGCACGCACCTTTGTGCAGCGGCTGCGCGGTCCTGCTGAGGAAGTACTTGGGCTTGGGCTTGGGAGCCGGAGCCTTGAACAAGCGATGGCCATCGCTTCGTGGCTGCCCAGCTTGGGCCGGTCCCGCGGGCGGCGTCGCCTCGGCGGCGGTGGCATCGACGGCCACGTCTCGTCGCGCTTGCCGCTTGGTCGCCGACGGCGAAGGCGTCTGCTCGCACAACAGCTGGGGACTCCCACTACGTTGGACGTAGGGGGTCTCGAGCGCGAAGTCTGGCGTACCGTCGATCGTGCTTCGGCTACGCTTGCGAGTAGCGAGGGGAGGACCCAGGAGCATCATGAGGTCGAGCGACGTGTGGAGCGGCGAGGCGGGCACGGACGACGCAAGGTCGTCTGTAGGAGCGGGCAAAGGTCTCTCGAGCCTCTCCGCTACGAGGCCGCGCGATGAAGAAGACGGCGAGGCCGCGATCGTGGTGGGATTCCTCCTGGCCTCGAAGTAGGCCTTCTGCTGTCTCTCCACCTTGCTACCCCTACGCTCCGCAACCCTCTTCCTGGCCCCGCCCATCCAGTGCCTGTTCATCCTCTTCCTACTTCCTACTCTCCACGTCTTCTCAGCTCTCGAGCTGCCGGCGCCTTGTCCCACGTACAGCCGCTACGCGCCAAGACCCTCACCCTGTGGCGAGTTGCGTTTTCACTTTCGCTATCAAGCATGCTGACGTGTAAAGCTTGGTGACGTGGCGTGACGTGGTTACACGTGAGCAAAGGATGGTGGCCTTCATCAAGAACAACTGGTGGTGGAGGGCTTAGGCGGAGAGGAAGCGGTGGATGGCGGAGAGGAGAGAGGGCGAGACGTGCGGGTAGCGCAGGGCCAGCTGCACGAACGACGACGTCGTTGGTCGGCGATCACCGTTGTGGTCCATAGATTCTCGATCGGGAGAGCGCAGGCGCTGCGGATGGGGCAGGTCGTAGTAGGCCAGCATCAGCGCCAGCGCGCGTCTGTGCTCGTCGCTCGCGATCCGAGGCGACGACGATGATGATGACGAAGAAGACGATTGTGCAACACCAAAGTAGGCACGCTTGACCTCGGCGGGGATGAGCTCGAAGCGGCGGGCAAAGTGCGACTGGAGACGGTGGAGGAAGGAGTTGAAGAGCGTCGGCTGGATGAGCGGCGACTCGTCGGGGGTCGTCGACGCCTTCCGGGCGCGGGATCCCGCAGCGTGGTAGTAGGTGGCGATGAGTCGCACGTTCTGGAGGTGGATCGACAGCACGAGAGGATCGTTCTCGAGCTCGGGAGAAGTCGTCGAAGAGAGAGGAGATGTCGTCGTGCACGCTCCCTGTTCGACGCAGCGCACGACCTGGTAGAGGCTGATGTAGGTCTTGACCATCTCCGGCTTCTCCTTGGTCAGACACTCGTAGAGCAGCGCGGCGCAGAACGCTGCGAACTGATCCTCCTGCCCCGTCGCCATCGGTGCCAGGTCGTATCCCTCGCCTTCATCTGTTTGAGCGACCGACATCGATGATGGTCAGATCAACTCGCAGGCGCCAAGTACACTCACTGCCCCTCCAGCCCGTCCACCTCCACAGACGGCGAGATGGCGTCGAAGCTTCGGCGTACCGTGCTGGTTGTTGCAAAAGTGTTGGGCGAAGGCGAGGATGGTTGGGTCCTGCGAGAAGGAGCGGATGAAGTCGGTGCCGTTGGCCGTGCGGCTCGCGCGAAGCGCGGTCGAGGCAAAGGTGTTGGGGGAGGGCCGGGACAAGATCGATCGACAGCCCGTCGGGTCGTGCAGGTAGGAGAGGAAGCCTGCAGGCGACCATCAACGGACGACAAAGGGCGTCAGCAGCAAGAGAGAATGAAAGGCGCCGTCATGCAAGAAGAGGAGCGAAAGGCCACGGGACCTGTCTTCCGTTTGACGTAGATGGTGCAGGCCCGCTTGAGGACTTCGGCCTGCGCGCCACCCGCCACGAGGTCGATGGTCTGGGCCCAGTATCGCGGGCTGGCCACCCTGATGGCCTTGATGTGCTGATACTCGGGCAGCAGACAAGGCGCTGTCATGTCCACCCACCCTTCCTCCCCGTGTTCTGCTCCTGCAACGAAACGGTTGAGATCTCGATCCCTGCAGGCCAAACACCAACACAGCGCACGTGCAAAGAGAAGCTGATGTACCGGTGAGGACTTGGAGGGGAAGGTAGCACGCTTGGTGAGTGTCCACGTCACGCGCCACCAGGCATCGCGGTTCAACCGCCAGCACGTAGAGATGTCGCAGCGCCTGTGTTGGTGGAATGGGGTGTGAGTCTCAACGGAGAGCTCTCATGGAAAGCGCGGACGGACACTCAGGGCCACCTACCTGCATGTGGTAGCGATTGTCGACGGGTGTGATGGGGAAGTGCGGATAGAGCGCACAAACGAGGGCGCCGATGGCCTCGTTCGACGTCGACAGAGCGTAACGTCCGACGCCGAGGAAGAGGAAACCGATCGCCATGTGGGTTGCCATGTGGTCGCCGTAGGAGATCTGCGTGTGATGGTGGTGGCACACTAGTGAGCGTTGTGTATGGGTTGGATCGCATGCGTGAATGTCAAAGCGGAGACTGCGAACCTGGGGTGAGATCCGTCGATGCAAACGCCTGAGTATCTGCAGCGTATCTAGATCGCCCGTGCCAGCCATAACTACGCCCAACGCCAACGAAACCACGTTGATGCACACGCCTATGATCTGTTGGTCCTGCTTCTCCTGCGATGGCCAGACGAGGCAAGTGGTTGTGTTGAGCGGCGTTGCTGGTGGAGGGTGCAGGAAGGCAATGGGATGGATTCAGCTGTACCGATCCTACGAGACTCTTTGCTCGTTTGATGAAATACAGCAGCCGGGCCCGTAGCACAGTGCGGGCCTGCTGGTTCGCACTACCGGCAAATCGTAGTCCTAGCGCCATACACGCGCCGCCAATCATGCACGCCTGAGCTTGCCGCATGGCGTCTGCCTCCCCGCCTCGTGACCATTTGCTCTCCCTGGCGTACGAGCACGACGTGTTAGCAAGAGGATGACAGTCTCAACAGAACAAGCGTCTCACCTCGGCGGAAGGCGGTGGAGAATGGCGGGCAGCTGTCGCATCACCCATTCGTCGCTGGGCTCGATCGAGTTCCACAATATGAGGCCCTTGCTCAGCACGCGAATGAGCAGCAGGTCCGGACGGACGGACATGAGCAGGAAGCGGGTGTCGGGAATCTGTATCCGTGCGGCCTCTTCGGAGCTGTTGCTCTTGAGCCACATGAGGCCGAGGGCGAGCGTAGCTCCCGGTGACGTGATGTCCACGTTACCGGGCGCAGGCTCTAGCACCAAGCTCGACTTGACCTTGTTCACGCCCATCTCCGTTCCGCCGTAGCCGATGTAGGCTCCGTTCTTCTCTTCTCTGCCACCGTAGATATACCTGGTGGGGCAGGGGGTGTCGTCCGCGCATGAGGGTAAGCGCAAGTCCGGGCAAGACCGATGTGTGAAGAACGCACCTGTGCAACCGATCTTCTATGTGCAGATCGGCGAGGCCAGGCGCGGATGACCCGCGAGCGAGAGTGACGAGACCAAGAGCCAAGCCAGCGGTGAGCGAGTACGCCTCACGGTCCATGCGACGGTCGTCTCCAGGCGGCTAGCGAGATCAGCACAGAGAGCGGGGTCAGCGCAACTGTAGCTGTACACGATCGTCTGTGGAGCAGAGGTTGAATGCAGGGTACCTTGCCGATCTCTTTGAGGAGCACTTCGACCATGTGACGATCAGCGGTGCCTTGATAGAGCAGGCCCACGCCGATGAGCGAGGCGATCTGCACCCATGGTGCCACCTCCAAGTCGGTGGACGAGGGTGGTAGCAGTGCCTGATCACAGAGAAGATGCGAGTGAGGCCATAGAGCTAGCACGGAGGGCTAGGAGAAAGTAATACGGGCAAGTGGATTGATAGTAGCTTGGCCACGCCCGCGTCCATCGTGCCTCTGCGCGTGGCCGCCATACCGAGCAGCAGACCCATCGACGTCATCTGATGGCCTTTGGAGAGGTACTCGAAGATCTTGGTCATCCCAAGACCTGACAGGTGGCCCTGTTTGCCACACGCGCGCGGTCGCACACAACGCCAAAGGCAAATGAGCTCATGAGCTACTCTGCTGTTGCAACTGCAGAGCGTGGGGAGGGAGAGGTACCTGCAGGCCCAGAGCCATCAGAAAGCCTGCATGTTCGTTGCTGAGCTCGTTTGGTCGGTTGTAGGCGATCCAAGTGCTGGTTATAGCCTCACCCCCGCTTCCTTGATCTTGAGACTCGGCGGCGATCAGTCGGAGACCGGTCGCCACTCCGTTGTGAAACTCTGCCCACTCAAAGAGGTCGGGAGCGATGGTGGCGCGGTCCAGCGCGATAACGCCGGGACTTCCCCTCACCTGGAGTGCAGGATCGAATCGTTAGTGGCCTGTCAGGTCGAGACAAGCAATGCGGGCAGTGTAAAGGTGGCTCACCTTTCCGTCCATGACAAGAGGCGGAATGCTGATGGGCTCTGTGAGGAGCGGCCACTTGCTGTTGAGTGTGAACATGCCTCGACCCACCGAAAGCGATGCTGTGCGTTGCGCGAGCCGTCCCAGCTTCGCTTGCTGTTCGGCCTGCATGATACCAACAACAAAGCTGGTGTTGGTGAAAATGGAATGCTAGCGACAGTGAGTGTTCGGGACTAGGCGCTGGACTGTGATACCTGTGCTTCGTGATCGGTAACACCCGTCTCCTCCACAGGCGCGATGACAATGGGCTTGGAGGACACGAGCATGTCGAGCACTGCTTTGAGCCTTTGATCTCGACCAAAGCGAAGGCAGGCCACCTCGTTCATCAGCACCTCCTCGTCGTCGTTGTTGAGCTTGGTCTTTTGTTCTTCTGACTCTTCCTTCACGGTAGGATTCTTCACGTGGAGGAACGTAAGCTGATCAAGGAGTAGAGCACACGGTCTGTGCTGAAGAGCGGTACCTGATGCAGATAGTGGCGAACGTCAGCGTTGGCGCTGAACTGCACAGCGATGTCGTCCCGGCCGATCAGCACATAGGCCTGCACGGGCCAATCGCTCGGCGGGTTGGCCCGACATTTGGCGATCGTCTCCTGCAGCGGAAGAGCAACACCAAAGGGGAAAACGTCGATGTCTTTCTGGGTGATGCCTTCCTCAACCATGGTGAACACCGTCGCTTCCTCAGGCGTATCTCGCCTGCCAAAGAAGATCGATGCTCTCGGTCGTGTGGCAACCGCGGCGGATTCGAAAGCTTTGCCGTCACCGCCGAGCAGTATGTCGTACAGGCGGCAGATCTTACGCGTCGTGTCGCATACACCTGGGCCACCGCGTTGGCG
Organism: Acanthamoeba healyi; assembly: GCA_000826305.1. Lineage (NCBI taxonomy): Eukaryota > Discosea > Longamoebia > Acanthamoebidae > Acanthamoeba > Acanthamoeba healyi. Next base: position 12,049 of record CDFA01024939.1, on the reverse strand, counting down.
TAAGTTGGTTACCTCACACAAACATACACACGGGGGAAGGGAGCATGGCGTACCGCTCTGGGGCAGTGTCGGAAAGGCAGTGTTGTCGCTGGTGGACACTCCTAGACGCATGTGCAGCCAGGAGTTGATCGAGCTCACTTCAGGCTCTTCCTTGGACTCTTCTGGGCTCACTGTCGTCCAAGTGTGTCAAGTCAGTGGAGGAGAATGAAGCGGGGAAGTCTGACCGCGTAAGCTTACCCGCATCCCTGGCGAACAGGTGAGGAAAGTCGCGGAGGTAGTGGTCGGCATGCATGGTCCATCCCATGCGCGAGGCCAGCTTGTAGTTGAGACCGGCAAGGAGCACGAGGTCAGAGTGCCGCAGCACACTGAGCTTGTAGTTCTCGTAGACGAGATGAAGCGCGAGAAACCCACGCTTGGCGGTGTCGCGATCCTTCCATTCCTCTCCGATGAGCTCCGGCATCGCGGCGGCGTCTGTTGTCTCAACGGGCATGCCACAGGGCGACTCGACGAAGGAATGGAACACGTAGTTGTTGTGGCGCGAGTGATGGTACTCGGTATTGAGCAGGAACTTCCAGCCCTCGTCATCTTCTTGGCTCGGTCGTTTGCCTGACAGAAGAAGAAAACGCAGTCAGATTGCGAGCCCATGAGGGAATCCCACCACGGCGACGATGGAGGATGAAAGTACCCTTGGACTTGGGTGGTGGTGGCTTGGCGACCGCCTTGGTCGCCACCGGATACGCAGCGTTGAACAGGCCGATGATTGTCTGCGTGAATGAGTGCCACTCAGGTTCGTGGTGCGGCTGGCCAGCAGTGGATTGCTCTGTTAGAGAGAGCCCCGTCATCAGTGACACCGACAAGACCGCATCCGGTGAGAAAAAGGCCAAGGTGGTGATCGACGAACCTTGAAGGAGGCGGGAAAGGATGTTGTAGGTGAGATCGAGCGGCAGCACGCACTGCAGGGCCTCCAGACAGTCGCGCACGAGCGGCGAGGAGGTGTTGACACCCACGCTGATTCGCACCGTGCGCCCGCTCGTGAGAAGCACGTTGGCACGATTGCCTACGGCATCTCTGAGGTCCACGATCTCCTGAGTCGAGCCTCCATTCTAGGGTAGATCATCACGTCATGAGTCTCGTTGCCAATGTACGCAAAGAAACGATCACAGGACAGGAGCCGAGCGCGCACCCCGGCAGGCTTCACCGGCGAGAACAGAAGGCTGTCATCGTCGTCATACAGAGCCGCTTTGTCGGTGAGTGCTGTTAACACGCGAGGGATGTGGTGCGACGTGATCAGTGAAGGCGGGGTCGAGAGTGCGACCACAATGTGGGCAGGCTGGTACCTGGTGGCACACGCAGCGCACAGGTGGCGAGAAGATGCGAGCCAGCATAGAGGCGAAGAGACCGATCCTCTGGGTGAAGCACTAGGAGGTGCGTTGCAGAAGAGGGACGGGCGCCAGATGGCCCAAACGATGTCTGGGACGCTATCCTCACACCCACGGCGGCCGCCGCTGGGTGGGAAAAGGCAAAGGCGAGCGACGGCTTCCTGTCCTCGCCGTCAAAGGACAGCGACAGTGCGTCCACGGCAACAGCCTGCCCGAGGAGATCCCGCCGGAGCAGACACAGCAGCGACCGCTCCTCGAGTCGCATCGGCGCATCGCGACCCTCTGGCGCGCTCGATCTGACCTGATCGAGCATGGTGCACTCAAAGATCGACGACGATGGAGGGCAGTGCTCCTCGTCCTCGGCGGTCGCTGTGTGGAAGCAGGTGATGGCGAGCTGCGGATGGAACACGAATCCCTCCTCGCTGGGCGGCGGCGGCGGCGCGGCGGCCAGCTCGGCGGGCGTGGGCACGAGCGGCAAGGCGTCCTCGGGACTCGGCCGCAGGTCCTCGATCGTCCAGAAGGTGTGGCAGCAACGCGCAGAGTCGTAGAGCACGAGCAGAGGCGACCAGGGAGAGGAATAGAGGACCTGGTGCTTGGGCAGGTGCATGTGCATGCGCGGGTCATCGGCACCACCGTCGGGCCGCGTGCGAACGGCGACGGGGAACACGTCCTCGAGCGGGTGGAGGAGACTGAACAGGGCGGGCTGGCCGTCGTCGCTGTTCAGTTCGTCGCTCCGCTCTGCGCCTGCCGTGCTCTGGTCGCGCTCGAGCAGCAGACCGGCGGGCAGCGCCCATATGCTGCGCACCTTGCAGGGCAGCACGACGGGGTAGACGTAGCCGCCCTCGGTGTAGACCGTGAGGCCGTCGCTGTGCAGCACGCCCAGGCACGGCCCAGCTCTGAGAGATGAGTCGGCGGACGAGGAGGAGGCGAACGTGCACCAGACGGCCTGGCGAACGGACGACGGGAGGTTGAGGGTCTTGAAGAGGCGGCCGCCAGAGCTCCATATCACCTTGTGGCCGCTGACGTAGATCTCCTGCTCCGAAATCTCTCCACCGCCATTTTCGTTCACGGCGCAATTCGTTGCCGTTCGCGGTGTCAGTTCGTAGTGGTCGGTGGATTCGTTCGCATCAATGGCAGGCCGCACGATGGAGCGTCCAAAGGGCGAAAAATCGCACAGGTACGATAGATTGCAGGCCCGCATTCTTCCACCCGCCCTGACCAGGGACTTGAACAAATGGGGAAACGCGCCTTCCCGCCAAAAAAATTGAGCAAGAAAAGAGAGAGCAAACAATCAACGATAAAATAAAAATATATATTATGGTACTCCACCACATGAAGCTGTGCACTTTGAAGTTATTGATAGTAATGTACTGCCTTCAAAAATATTCACATAAGCATTTGATTATCTTTTCATTTTTATAAATGAGTTTGCAACCTTTTCAGCAGTTGCCTCAGACCACAGCAAGGCTGGCTGTAGGAGCAAAAAAATAACTGGAAATAGGTCAGCTTTATCCAGAATTGATTGCAATATTAATTAACTTTTTAATTAATATACGGAACGCTAATTCCCTCATTTTTCGTGTGGAGACCGTTTGATGCCGACAAACAGGGTAATATTCTGCATTCTTTCCCTACTTGGCGTTACACCGAATTGCCGGACCAATGGCGAGAGGTCCATAGAAAGCGCAGGGAAAACGTCGAGAGACTGGCGACCCAGTCTTCTACCCACAAGCAGCGCGGCGTTTACTAGATTTCCTCGACACCCTATGGCGACTGCCTCTTCGACCTCCCCCAACGGCTCGACCGCAACCGGCAAGCTGTCGCCCCTCTCTGCGCCCGCCAAATCCCTACATAATGTAGAGGCGAGCTCGAATGTGGCCAAATCCTCTTCCACCGCACCACCGTCCACCTCCAACGCCAAGCCTCCCCAGCAGGCAGGCAGCTCTACGACTTTGAACCGACAACAGCCGCAGCCGCAGCAACAGTCGCCGACCCTACCATCAGCAACCGGTGGTGGCGATTCCAATTTCAAGTTCGATTTCTACGGGTCTACGCCCTCCATGTCGAACCTGTCCTTTGGTTCCTTCGGGTCACTGCCTTCGCTGAGCTCCATGCCTCCCCATCCCAGCTCGATGGACCGTGGCGATGGCGGCGGCCTTCCCTCGACCGATACCGGTCGACTCGTAGCGGCTCCATCTTCGCAGCAACAGCAGCAGCCCTCGAATGGACGACCCCAGGGCGCGCCCCAGCCCGCGCAGCAGCAGGCCCCACCACGAGGGGGAGCCCCAGCCCAGCAATCCCGAGGGGGAGCAGCACAGGGACGACCATCTGGCGGAAATGGCGGTTCTCAGAATCTCGCCCCCCTCCAGCCCCACCCCGCCGCGCCCTCCCAGGGCTCGATGCCCCAACAGCCCCAGCAGGGTGGGGGACAGCCTCAGGGATCGCCGCCTAGCCCAGGGGCGTCCTCATCGACCGCCGTCGTCCCAGCGAGCCCTGGTCAGTCGGACCGACGGGTGATCAATCCCGTGACAGTGCCCAACGGCCAGAACTTTGTGGACATCACCGAGTACCTCAACATGCCTCAGTCCGAGGCGGCCAAGAAGCTGAGCATCCCGCCGTCGACCCTCAGCAAGCGATGGAAGGAGGCCGTGCGAAATCGCAAGTGGCCGTGGCGCGTCGTGTGCAAGCTCGACAAGGAGATCATGACCCTTCTTCACAACGTGCCCCAGGGCGCGCCCATCCCCGAGGAGATCGAAGGCCGTCTCGGCTACCTCATGAGGAAGCGACAGGAGGAGCTCAAGCCCGTCGTGATCAGGCTGTGAAGAGGTAGAAGAGCAACCGACCGATCGAGGAATGGAGATTTTCGAGAGATTGAGGCGAAAGAACGAAGAAGAGAACGAAGAGAGAAGGAGGGAAGGAAAACGAACGAACGAACGAACAAACGGAAAGAGAAGCAACCCAACCCATCGGGTTAGGCGTGTATAGAAGAAGAGAGAGAAAGGAAGTGTATCATCAAACAGCGCCATCGTTCTCTCCCCGTCTCTCGCCGTGTGAATAAAATGGCTCAATTATTTAACTATTTTTGAGTGTGATCACCCACAACGTACACTTCGCTTCGCGCATGCTGCACTGACTTTACACAACCTCCTTCTCCTTGTCCTCGTCGGGTGTGAGGGTGGTGAGGGCAACGGCATGCACGCCTTGCTTGATCTCTGCACATATGTGCACCGCGCATCAACAGTGACTGAGAATGGGATGGGGCACGACCATCAAGGGCGACGTGTACCGTCGTCTATCAGCGAGTAGCACAGCCTGTGTCGCGCGACAAGGGACTGGATGATGCACTCGCGTGAGCGAGTGACGCGTCAGCACATCCCAGAGTAACAGAGGGTATTTTCAGCGGAGCGAGAAGTACCTTGCCCTCGAAAGCTTTGGAGACCACCATGACCCTGAAGTGAGTTTCGCCCGAGGCACCGCTCTCCTTCACGAACTTGTGCCCCGCGTGCAGGTGGGACTCATCTGCGCTGGCGGGGACAAGCTGCTTACGACACATATGCCGCAGCCAATCTACGTTTGTCCCACGTACCTGCGATGTTGAGCTTTACCGGCAGCAGCCCACCTTCGAGCTGGACTGATGTCAGCACAGATCGACATGACCGAGTGAAGCTCTGCTGCACGGTACCTTCTGCTTCATTGCCAGCCCCAATCTTCGCACACCGGTCCCCTTGCTCATCTCTGATTTAAGAATAAAAATAAAATAAAAATATTCACTCTTTTCGTAAATAAATAATTGAATATTTCCTTTTTTTCGGCTTTCAGATCCGCCTTCGCATGTAAACGCTGTGCAAAGGGGCGCAAGATTTAGTGGTAGTGGAAAACTTTTTACAGATTTCTCCCTTCATGAGGGCGTGGTCACCGCAGGGTGTGTTCCTTTCCAAGGATGGTCTCCCGCCTTCCTCTTTCCACCTCTTCATCCTCCCACACAGGCGCAAACTCCAAGGATTAAATATGTTCAACGGGCCATTCTCGAAAGGAAGCAGCAGAGGCGGCGAGGGCTCCTTTTAGTCCATCTTGAACATTTCGTCCGCTGTTGTGGAGCGAGGGGTGAGGGGTCTTGCATACAGACGGAGAAATGTACTGCAGAAGGTCGAGGGGGCAGCAGCGCAGCAATTGAAATGGGAAATGCGTGTAGAGGGAAGGGGGGGGGGGATACCATCGTCCTTGGTCTCCTTGGGCTGTTTCACCTTCTCCTGCTTCGTCTGCTGTGTCGATTAATGAGGCCGAGTCAGCGTCTGCTGGACATGCAGCGTTTCGGGGCAGATGGGGGATTGAGAGTAGAGAGAGAAAGAACCTTGTCCTTGGGGCTGACATCAGGGCCAGTCACGCCAGGAATGAAGGCGATGTTGTTGGGCGGCGTCTTGGCCAGAGGAGAGTTCCTCAGGAAGAGGAGGGCGCTTCTGTCATATACAATTTTCGTGCCTTGGGAGCAAGAGCAACAGCAAGTGGGGGCAGCACATTCGATTAATCGAGTGCAACAAGATGGGCGAGGGCGGCAAACTCGGGACGGCATTCCGCGAGGAGGAGAGAGGCGCGCGGTGCAACAAAGAAGGGGCGCGCAAGCTGCGGGGGACAGTGCGGCACGGTGCGGTGCGGCGTACCTCCAGGGGTGGTGGCGTAGATGGTGCCGCCAGGGGTGGTCGAGAGATCAGCAAAATTGAAGTTGTCTGGCGTACGGTTGATGCTGATGGCAGGGGTTCCGCTGGGGCTCGTCATGGCGTTGATGGTGGTGGGGGGCGAGATTGGCCAGGCGCTTGTCGATTCTTCCTCTTACTCTCGATCCAGTTGTGCGGCACAGCAAACTGAGGGTGCACCGCAGAGCCTTCCGTGCGGTACCGCCTCACCGTGCACGATCCCCCTTTTTACCGGGCATGGTCGAACGGGTGTGCTCCACAGATTACGGACCTTTTTCATGAATCTCCCTACTCAATGGAAATTTGGCCAGAAATTTCGGACAATGTGCACTCCTGTCGCCCGGTTCTGCCTTTTCGGTTTTCCGTCGACGGAGCATTTCGTAAAACATGTTTTAGTTTCGCTAATTTATTTAGCGCTTGCCGATTCGCGAAAGAGAAGCCAAAACAACAGGCAGTTGAAAAAAATGAGCGGAGGAGGAGAAGGCGAAGTGCAAGAGGTCGTGGGCGACGTACTGACGTGGTGGTTCGGCACACAGTTCTGGTCCAAGTGCGAACCAAAGAACCCCACCGCCCACTACGACGACTTGTGGCGACAAAGGTCAGGCCTCCTGACAATAGACCCTCACTTCCGCAAAGAACCTAACCTGCGTGCTGACCTCACTCATGGTGACCTTCACTTGCAGGTGGTTTGCCAAGGAGGAGCTCACTGCCGCTGTTGACAACTACATCAGGTACCAAAAACGCCATCCCAGGGGCGAGGGAGTCAGTGAGCTCTGACCTCCTCCTTGCTGCACCACTACTGTAGGGCCAACTTCCAGGAGCATGTGGACAAGGCCATCGCTGGCGAGTACGACCACTGGGGCAAGGACCCCTACAGCGCCCTGGCGTTCATCGTCCTCGCGGTACTTTTTCCCGCCCCACCAAGCCCAGCTCTCGTTTCCTGCGAGCACCTCACATGATGCCCTCTCCCTTCCTCACCACTCCCTGTTCACGTCCACCAGGACCAGTTCACGAGGAGTACGTCGGCCTCACAATTAGTATGAGAGGTGTACTGCCGCGAACCCCGCTGATTCGATCATTCAATGCGTGTGCAGACATCTACAGGGGAACAGCCAAGGCCTGGGCAGGCGATGCCAAGTCGCTCGCCATCTGCCTGCAGGCCATCGAGTCTGGGCTCGACAAGAGTACGTCGTCGTTGTCGTTGTTGTCGCCCCGTGCGAGTTTTGCTGTGCGTTCAGAGCTCACCAGCGTACATCTCGAACGCGCATGAACTGCAGAGCTGAAGCCAGTGGGCCGTGCCATGCTGTACATGCCGCTGCTTCATGCCGAGGACGCCGCTCTGCAGGCCAAGTCAGTTGAGCTGTTCGAGGCGCTCTACGACGAGGCCCGGAGCAAGTCTGCCGGGACCCTGTCCATCCTGCAGCGCTTCCACGGCATCTCGATCCGACACAAGCAGGTAGCGCGTACATGCCTGACCCTCTCCTTCACCTTCATGTGAAACCTCACCACGTCCCCTTCATGGTGCTTGGCGCGCAGTCGGTGGACCTCTTTGGTCGCTTCCCCGAGCGCAACCGATACCTCGGGCGCCGGAGCACCCTCGCAGAGGACGCCTACCTCGCCGGCTGATCAGCGGAGACACACAACGGCGAGCGTGGTGACTGAACAATGAAAGCGTTGATGACGATGAAGCAAGAACCAGAGAAACCTCTCGAGAGCGGGGATGGTAGACATGAGAAAAGAGGAGGGAAGAGGATGCACTCATTTGAGGTTCTGAAGGTCGCCGCCGGTGAGGCTGACCTTGCGGTTGGAGTACTGAGCAGAGAGGGCGAGCTCGATGTGCTTCCGCAGCTCCTTGGCGAGGCGCGTGAGCTGCGCGATGCGAGGGTAGGTCTGCGCGATGCTCTCCTGCAGCTCGTTCCTCTGCTTGATCGCCGTCATCTTGGACGCCTCGACCGAGTTGACCACCGACAGGTGCTGGTTGATCTGTCCCGCCAGTCGCTCCAGATACCTGTCGTTTGTGTGTGTGTGTGTGTGTGTGGCGGGTGTAAACGTTAGCGTTGGTGCGTCTAAAGCAACACTGCTTGCATGCGTCGTACTTGTTGGAGTTCTTGATTTCGATGAGCTGTCGGGTCTTGCGAGCGTGGAGCGCGTCGATGACGGCGTTGACGGCCTTGAGGAAGGCCTCCACGCCCTCCTTGTTTTGCTGCACAGAGGGCGGCGCGTTGCGCTGCTGCTCCTCGTGCAAAAACGACGCAAAGTCGTCTCGCACATCAAAGTCGGCGCGTCGCTGCTTGAGGAACACTTGCAGCTGCAAGTGTTGGTAGAGAGATGCGTCAGTACGGATCCTTAACCCACCGCCACCACGCTGTGACACAGACGACCCAGAACGAACCTCGAGCAGGTCGGTGAGGAACTGGTTACGGAGTTCGGTGTTCTCGAGGAGCGTCTCGGTGCCACGGACCGGCGACTCCACGCCGATCGGGGCATCGGCTGGCACGGCGGTACCGGCATCCTCCACTTCGATGGCAGCTTCACCTTCGGCTTCGAGAGAGATGTCCCAGCTGATTCCGCCAACTGAGTATGCGGGCGGCGGGCATTAGGGCCGTGCGCACAGGATCATCCGTAGGAAAAGAGAAAAGGAGTGCAGTACCCTCGACGGTCGCATCGCCAGACGTGTTGGTGGCCTGCACGTCGTGCGCAGAGTCCGACGTGATGTCCCAGTTGAGGATGGCAGGCTCTCCGTTCTCCCCCGCCTCCCCTCCCTACGGAGATGCCACACAGCGATTTAGCATCGTTAAAGCCCCACGACCGTGAGCAGAGTCTGTACCTCAACGGAGATGTCCCACGAGATGCCGGCGGGAGCGTCAGTGGACCCGTCGGCGGCAGGCTCGTCCAGCGAGATCGCGCTCCAATCGATGGCGGGCGCTTCACCTCCCTCCACAACCTTTGCATCCGTGTCGAGGTCCCAATTTATGGCTGGCGGAGCGCTAGACACAGCACTGTGCACACAGAAGAAGCGAAACAGACATGTCAAACCAACTCAGGGACTAATCGCAGCTGTGTGCATGACGTAGTGTGGTCTTACCTGGTGGCAGAGGCGCTATCCGACTGTATGAGCTCATTGCCGTTCCTGTAGACCCGCATGAGCGTCTGACATACGTCGATGTCTTCGACATTAATCTCTTCCTCTTCCTGCTGCACTGTGTGGTGAGATGCCATGGGGGATATAAGAGGTAGAGGTAGGCGGAGAGGGAGAGGGAGAGTACCCGAGTGGGAACAGAGGCTGTGTACTGGACGAAAGCGCGATAGTACTTGTATGCCTTCTCCACAGTGTCAGACGATCGCAGAAGGTTCGCCACCTCATCCAGCAGCTTGGGCAGTTCCGACACCAAACCTCGCAGCTCAGCCTTCACGTCTTGGCCCTGAGCGTTGACGATGAGCGGCGTGCATCAGTGTCCCATTTCCATGCAAATGCGCGTGCACGAGAGGACGTTACCGGAATGCCCATGGCGGCACACTCCTTCTCGTAGCGATTGCGACATTCATTAGCGGACTTGTTGTATTCGTGCTCCTTGCGCGACGACTCCTCCACCTGGTGCCGCCACCGATCGAGTCGCTTCGACAAGGACGGTCTGTATCGCACGAGCATTACCACACGCGCGCACGCAATCCGAACGCGGCACATTAGCACGGTTAGAGAGTCCTTCATACGTGGAGGATGCTGCGTGATCGATCGACGGCGCGGCGTGGCGTACATTTCGTATTTGACCGAAGAGATGAGCGTCTCTGCGGCTTCTCCGAGGTAGACGTTGTTGTGTTCGTAGCTCTTGACGATGTCCTGCCAGTCCTTGAGCCGCTTGGCGCTGTACTGACCAAACAGGTTGCGCTCCTTGGCCTCATCGGTCTTCTCCAGCGCCTCGAAGATCTTCTTGCACACAAAGTAGTGCACGTCCGCTGCACGCACACGCACGCACAAGTGGGGTAAGGTCGATGCACTGTGGGCCCATTCAACGGGTGGTGCTGATGTGTGAGTGTGCGTACAGGGCTGGTAGTCCTTGAGGAGGGCCCTTATCTCGGGATTGTCAGCAGGCAGCTGGGGCAGAGCGACGGCCACCTTCTCCTTGACCTTACGCAGCTCCTGCTTCCAGTTGGCCTGCAGCTTCCTTCGATCGACCAGCCATTCTGTGTAGGCGCGTGCACGCGTGTCATCAATGCAAATGAAAGATCATGACAATCTCTGCTCTTTGCCCTCCCATACTAGTATGCATGTAGAGGCAAAAACCATCCATGATGCGGCACTCGAAAAATCGAATTGATTGATCGATAAACTCGATTAAAAATGGCAAGCAAGACAAGAAGGAGGCCAACGAACCTAGAAGCTTGTGAAAGTGGATGTCTATCGGTTCGTTGATCTCGCCATCGAAGCCCTCGCCCACCTTGGTGATGCCCGAGACCAGATTGGACAGCATCTTCTCTCGCCTCCGCTACGCGCCCGAGCAAAATCGAACAAATATATAAAAAAACAATAATAAATGGTGGCCCTCGCCACGTCATGCCACGTCATCAAAACCGCAAGAGGGCAAAGGATGATGTATCAGAAAATGATTGCCCTGTGCTCTCCATCCTGCTGTGTTCCTTGAAGTTTTCTCATTTTTTCTCTTTGTGATCACTCATGGTCGCGGCTCGTTCAAGGGCGTCAGCGGTCTGGCGGGGAGGTCGATGGCGCCGGCTGTGCTGGCGGGGATGCTGTCCGGTGCATGCTGTGGCGGTGTCGCTGCGAGGGACGACCAAGTGGTGGCGGCGTTGATCTGGCTTAGCTTTCGCTCCCAGTCCTTGGGCGTCGTCGCCACCGACGTCGAGGACGACGAGCCTACACCACCGCTTGCGCTCTTGCCCGCTCCCTGCTTCTCCTCCGCATCTGAGTGACATCAATCCACCACCGTCCATCCATCACCAATGTCAGTATCTCAGTGTCCTCTCACGTGCGCGCACATGGTCATGAGCTGCAGGCGAGCGCGGTGTGGCAAGCGTACTCTCAGCGGCTTCCTGCAACAAAAATTCGACCCACAGGTCGGCCAGCGTCTTGTCCTTGGGCGCGCCGGCCTTCTGGGCGTCGTCGCCGCCGAAGAAGAGCCATCGCTTTTTGGGCTTGACCAAGCCCACCTGTTCAAGGCCACGTACACCACACCACGCTTACGTCAGCGCACGTGCGCATGCACGACCGTGGGTCGTGTGCGTGTGCGTGTGCGTGTGCGTGTGCGTGTGCGTGTGCGTGTGCGTGTGCGTGTGCGTGGAGAGGAGAGCGGACCTGGATCTTCTCGTCCTCAGTGAACTCAAGGAGGGAGGACATGATGTTGAGCACCTCGTTCTGGTTGGATTGCCGTGAGAAGTAGGTCACCACGAGCTTGGCTATCAATCGCCTGATACACCACACCGCAGAAAGTCCGAGTCAGCTTTGTTTCTCGGACATAGGTCGGAGGCGGTGCAGCTAACACGCGTACTTGTCGATGAGCGTCTTGCCGTTCTCAGCAGCAGAGTGTAATCGCCGCATGCTCTCCTCGAAGGCCCTGCGCATGGGCTCGGCTATGATCCAGATCGTCACCACCACAACGAGGAGCACTCCTGGAGTCAGCAGCAGACTCCTCTCTCAATAGCGCAAGCGATCAGGAGCGGGTACCTTCCTCCCGAAGCTTCACCACCTCACGCGACTTCTGCGAGAGCTCCTCGTGCAGCTTCTGCATTTGTCGCTCGAGCTCCTCGCACCGCTTGTACGCTTTCTGGAAAGGATGCGTTTGGGTTAGAAGCACTGCATCGTGTGGAACTCACGCCTGCCTTAAAGCGCGAGGAGATGCGTACGGATGCCTCCTCCAGGTCCTGTGAGAGCTTGCGTGACCTGTCTTGCTCGGCGGCAATCTGTTTGTGGAGACTGGCGATCTCGTACTTGACCTAGGTTGACAAACCAGGATGAGCGGACCGACC
>CDFA01024935.1:0-14796 GCA_000826305.1 Acanthamoeba healyi | reverse complement strand
CAGGCCGGCGACACAAACGCCCCGAATAGGCGTGTGCTCTTTCCAGCCGCAGCGTCCACCTGCAACCAACCGGAAGAGGGCGTAGTGCCAAATGTTATGAGCATGATGTTGCTGAACGTCCGCTTGGCACTAAGCACTTGGCACTTGCCTCATGCCGGCGTACCGATGCGTAGGTCTGGTTAGCTCGGAGGAGAATGTTGGTGCCCTCGTTTATCACGTCGCACTTGTGGTTGGTCAGGGGCGATCCCTGGAAGGGCGAGCACGACTGCGCGTCGGTGCCAAGCGAGGCGATGCTTAGCACCAGCAGGACGGCCAACAACGCTGCGGTCCAAGAAGCCCCTGTGGCACCACCACCACCATAGACCAAAGTTTAGTTGGGGGGTGGGGCGGGGCGGGCAATGTCATCACGCCATGATGGTGTGCGACGACTGGCCTCGGGGGAGATAAGGAATCAACTCGTACGAGGGGAGTAGGCGGTGAAGTTGGGACCACGGCCCTTCATGGTTTGAAGGTGGGGCCGACGACGTTGAAGGTGGGGCAGGTCTGCGAGAGGCCAGAGAGAGCGCTTTGGACTACGGGCTGGCGAAGCAACGGTGATGGGGAAGTTGGTTACGCGGCCGATGGCTGAGGTTCGGCGGGGTTGAAGCGGCAAGCAAGGCTGGCCCGATACTGGGGGATAGGCAGTTGGCTTGTGATGGTGGGGCTTCTGGTAGAGGGGTCGTTCCCTATGGTGTGGTGGACGTTGGGCGCGAGAATGGGACAATGAAGCTGTCCCCAAGGCTTGGCTACAAAACCACCGCATGCATCCGTGTGTGGGTGTTATGTGTGTAGGTCTGTTCCCGGATTGTCGCACCAATGGGCTTCGAGCTCATCTCTTTCTTCCGAGTTTTCTCCACCACTCGCGTGGCGAGGATAATGTACCAACTCCGAGCTGATTTCCGGTTGTCTTCTGTCTCCTTGTGACGATTGGCCGAGCTGCATCCGAGCAATTGAAACGGGAAGTCGCGCTTCTCCATCCTGCAACATCTCACGCCAGCAAGCCATCTTCTCATCCTCATCCCGCCCAAGGGAGAATGAAAAGACCCAACGCCACTCGGTGGTGGCCGTGGTGAAGGGGTCAGTTGCTTCATGCACGCAGCTGGCCTATCGTTGGGATGGCTTGGCCCTCACCTTGCTGCTCAGCGTCCGCGTCCCTTTGATGCACAAGGTCCATCACAGCTCTCCCGCGGTTGCGGTGTTGTCAGCTTCGTCCCAGAGCTCACAACGCGATTGGCGCCTCGGGCGCCGTTGGGGGGAGGCTCTTCGGTCGTTTTGCCCACATAAGGCCCGTTCCGCCGAATGTTGTTTGTTGCGGACTTTGTGCTTTGGCTCGTGACATGATCACTGAGCCCGCGGGCGGTGAAGACGGACCTGCTGCGCACAGTGAGCACCCGCGGGTTAGCGGGTATGGTGTTCCACAGGTCGCGCCTTTGGCTGAGGTCTTGCGCAAAGTCTGCACGCCGCAGAAAAACGAGTAGCGCGAACGCCACTTCTGCTTCCATGTCCCAGAAGTGGCGTTCGATCAAAGAGAGATTAGCTCGCACCACTAGGAGTGCTCGCTTCATCACGTGCAACATCGAGAGCCTGAAGGGGCTTCCCCGGTGGCTTTAGGTTTGGCGTTTCGTTCGTGATTTCGGCAGAAACTCCACCATAATATTTGTTGACGACATATGTTCTGTGGGACTCACTGTTCATTGGTTGGCGATGCTGCTCCGAGTGAGCGTTTGCGCCGGCCACTCCGCTGCAATTCCTGGCTCGCCACCATTGTCTCAAGGCATATGGTACCAACGCCAGGGTATAAAACGGGTTAGTGATCCACCCAGATAATCATCACTACCCAGCTCTCTACGACCAACACCACTACCTCTACCACCAACATCAACAACATGAGGCACTTCATCCTCCTCGCCGCGATCTTCGCGGCCCTGTGCTTCGCCAACTACGCCGCCGCCGATTGCAGCGTGAGCATCAAGCAGACGCTCGGCAGCGCCTGGCAGCAGGAGGGCAAGAGCCTCTCGCAGTGGAACGCGCAGCTGACCGCCGGCTCCGAGGCCGTCAAGTCCGTGGTGCTCTCCATCAGCGGAGCCAAGATCATCCAGCTGTGGGAGCTCACCAACCTCACCAACGGCCTGTTCGGCCTGCCCGAGTACCGCCTCCAGAGCGGTGGCCTCGCCGCCGGCCAGACCCACCAGTTCGGTTACATCTGGGAGTCTGCCTCGCAGGCCACCATCACCGTCTCCTCCATCAACTGTGGCGCCGCCGCTTCGGCCTCGCCCGCTCCCGCCAGCCCTAGCGCTTCGCCCGCTGCCCCTTCGGCTTCGGCCTCGCCCGCTGCTCCATCTGCCTCGCCCGCCGCTCCGTCAGCCTCGCCTTCGGCCGTGCCGACGATCGTCGCCACTCCCCAGCCCTCTTCGTGCAGCCTGAACGTGCAGCAGACCACCAGGTCAGCCAGCCAGGGCGGCTGGTGGACCACCGGCGACTTCCAGTTCCAGATCTACGACCTGGCATTTGTCAACAACGGACAGCAGCTCGTGCAGGGCGCCGTGATCAGCGTCGGCCTCGCCGCGCAGCAGGAGATCTACCAGTTCTGGAACATCGAGCGTCAGTCGGCCAACAGCGCGGCCTTCAACGTGCCCACCGCGTGGGGCCCCATCCAGCTCGGCGCCACCCAGGGTGCCGGTTACATCGTGCGCTCGCCCGTCTCTGCCGGCCAGCTCGCCGCTCCCTCGATCACCCTCAACTCGGTCACCTGCAGCGGCGGCGCCGTGTCGCCCTCGCCCGCTCCGGCTAGCCCCAGCGCTTCGCCCGCCGCTCCCTCGGCCTCGCCTGCCGCTCCCTCTGCTTCGCCCTCGGCTGCGCCCACGATCGTCTCCACTCCTCAGCCCAGCCCGGCCAACGGCTGCAGCGCCAGCGTGAGCCTCGTTGCTCGCTCCGCCTCCAGCGGTGGCGTGTGGGTTGATGGCGGCGCGACGTTCCAGATCTTCGACGTCACCATCACCAACAACGGCCAGCGCTCGCTCAACGGTGGCGTGCTCAGCTTCACCCTGGCTGAGGCCGGTGCCACCATCACCCAGTCCTGGGAGCTCAACAGGCAGGGCTCGAGCAACGCCTTCAACGTGGCCTTCAACTACGGCCCCCTCAGGGCTGGAGCCAACCAGGGCGCCGGCATCGTCGTGCGTCTGCCTGGCTCGACCGCTGCTGCCAAGCCCGCCGTCACTCTCGGCTCTCTCGGCTGCCAGTAAACCTCGACAAACACGCGCCCTTGGCTTGACAGAGCCGAGAAGCGCACCTTCTCCTCTCGGGGTGGCCGATGTCCTCCTCGCTCGCCCTGGCGTATTGCCTCAGCGACTTCCTCCAGTTTAGATACCCAGTTTTCCATAATCAATATTAAACCAGTCTTTCACACCATCACCACCACCACCACCTTGCCTCCCTCCCGCATCTTCTAAGCGCCCAGGCGCTCTGTGAGTGGCTCAGGGCACTTCGCCCGAAAGGCTTCGAAAACCGAAAAATAACCGGACACGACGACATGGCTTGGCATCCCTTCTTGTGGGAAACCCAATGCCCACAAATTATTTTCAGAACTGTTTCGAAAAATTTGGGCGCAATATCTTTTTGTTTGATCATCTCGATTGTGAGCAACAGAACTAAAATCACACAACCTCGGTAAATGGCTGGCGAGGTGGAGGAGGACGTGGAGAACCTGTTCCTGCTGGGGCGGTTCGAGGAGGCCTACCACGTGTGCCATTCGACCCTCGAATGGCTCGCCGCCGCCGATTGCGGACCCTCCCCCCTTCATTCTTCGACGAGCAACAAGACGCAGTCCCTGGGATCGCACCATTTCCCCACCGCATCCCCCTCCTCCTCCTCTCCCAGCCTCCACAACACAAAAAGACCCTCGAGGGTCGATGCATCGCCTCCTCGCCCTGCGGCCGCAGAGCTCGATCGTGCCGAGCAGCAGCAAATGGACGAAAATTCGGGGGTCGGCGCCCAGTCGCGGTCCTACACGAATGGCCCGCTCGGGGGCGATGCGCACGCCGCCCCCACACATCAACAACAGCCACAGGCCAGGCTTTTTTGTTGCGGCAGGGCGGGCCGGCCTGGGGGCGGCAGACGCTTCCACGATGCCGAGGAGGAGGCGATGGCCATGCGGCTGGTGATACTGCTCATCCAGATCCTGTTCGAGCTCAAGCGGCAGCGCGAGGTGACGCCGTTCGTGCGCTGGTTCTATGGCGTCGCACCGGGTGGCGCAGGCGAGCACGCCCAGCATCGCCACCACCACCAGCAGCTCAACGACGTGCACGCCATTCCCTACCAAGTGTTCCTTCTCATGTGCGTGTGCACCTCCTCCTCCTCCTCCTCCGGCCCATCATGATGTGTGCGTGTTGCGTGAGTGCGTGCGTGAGTGCGCGTTGTGCTGCGCTGCGAGCGATGTGAACTAACCCTGTGAGTGCGCGGTGTGTATGTGTGTGTGAGATCGTGTACAGGATCAATCTCGAGGTGTCGCTGCAGAACTACCAAGTGGCCAAGGACCTGGTGCGGCAGTACCTCGCTGCGCCCAAGCCCTCTCAGAAGGTATATGCACACCACACAGCCGTTGCTCAAACACGCAGGCGCCTTCCGCTGCCAGGCGGGTCTCGTGGTGTGGCGCCACTGTGTCTGACGCGGGTGGCCGCTGTGGCGTGGCGGGAAACTTAGGGCAAGGAGAAGAATGTGGAGCTCAGCTTGCAGCAGCAGAGCGCGCTCGTGGAGCTGTTCGTGGTCAACATCCTTCTCCCTCTGAAGCAGTACAGCGAAGCCCGCGTACTCCTCTTCTCCATGCAGTCCACCCTCTCGCCACTGACCATCGCCGTACGCCACACCAACTGCACTCTCTTACTGCGTCTCTGCTCGTGTTGACGCATCACGCACGAGAGCTCATGTGCATCAATCTCATCAATCGCTTGTGCTGGTGACCTGGTCGCAGGAGCTCAAGAAGGAGATCGATCGCGCAGAGGACGACGAGAAGCGGCGAAGCGATGTCACGCGCGGGAGGCGCGACCTCGCCAAGAAGCCCTTGCTCGAAAGCGCGGTTGTGGTCGACGACGATGACGTTGACGACATGCGCGCAGCGATAGCCGAGAGCGAGCTGTCGGGAGCAGAGCGCCAGGAAAGCGACTTTGAACAGATCGACGACAACGACAATGACAACGACTCACAACTCCTCAAGCGAGCCAAAGACATCACTCACACTTCCTCTTCTTCCTCCTCATCCTCCTCATCTTCCTCATCCCCATCGTCGTCCTCATCAAAGCGACCAGCGTCGTCGCTGCGAGACGAGGACGGCCGGCCCGTGGTGCGGAGCACGAGCCGAGTGTGGGGTCTCATCACCGGCGACTCCTCCTCTTCATCTGGCTCGTCGCTGTTCTCCGCGATCGTCTCGACGCTCACCGGGCGGCAGCCGCGCGCCTACTACTACTCGTACTCGTACTACGCGACCCTCTTTGGCGGCATCCTCACGTTCTTCTGGTTCGTCTACTGGAAGCAGGACCGGCTGCGCGGCGTGCGCGACACGGTCGTGCGCAACCTGCGGGAGCTCCTCGAGTCGGCCTTCTCCTACGACCGCTCGTCGCTCAACCAGCCACGCCCTCGCCGACGCCTCGGCAACTAACTCAACCTCACGCACACCTACCGCGAGTGTACACTGCATTTTTGGCATGTTTAGAGACCAACATTCCACATTCCGCTCGCATTTTTGGCATATTTAGATGCATTCCGCCCAAAAGTCGACAGCGAGTCAAAACCGGCATATTACCGGACGCGTTCAGTAACACAAACGAGCGCGAGATTGCCAACAACACCAGAAGGACCAGACGAAAGCTTGTGGTCAAACAAGGGAGTGAGCGAGACGGAATGGATGGACACGGGCAGTGGGAGGTGGTGCTCTACAACCCGTTCGAGAAGCAGACGGTGCTGTACAACCGCTACGACCACACGCTGCGCATTCTTGATGGCCGCGCCTACGCGGCCCACCACGGACCCATCCCCATGCCCGCCCCGCCTCGACGCAGCAGCATCGACTACATCGGGTGCGCACCCCTCCCTCCCCCTCTTCTCTTCCAGCCCCCCAAGTACTCGATTAAATTTAGTTATGATTAAAATTAGTTATTTTTAATTACCGAACTAATCTCCAAATCGCTGTGCGCGTGGCCTCTTGAAGAAGCAAAAGCAGCACGTCCGCCGCGACCAAGGACCCCTTTGTAGATGCCAGGTTAGCGTCCGCCTTCACTCGTTTTGGTGCACGACATGTCGTGACGAACGTGCGCCTGCTGATCGTTGACGCCTGCATACTCGTTCATCCATGTACGTGGGTGTCGGTGAGCAGGGACGTGGCACCTGTGGTGAGACAGAAGGTGGAGCTGGGCATATCGCCCTCGGCCACGCCCGCCTTTCCGCAAGCAGCTGGCGGCGGAGGGCACCACGGCGGCCGCTGTCCGCTCTGCCGACAGCACCTACCGACCTACCTCCACCACCACCACGACGCGCGCGAGCACCGCAGTACGGCTCGCCCGCTTCGCTGCTAGGTTGGGACGCCCCACGCTAACCATGCGCGCGATCTCTCTCTCTCACTTGGTGCGTCCAGAGCACGCTTCGCAGCCCGGAGCGAGGCGATACGTGTCCCCAAACTACTTTGAGATCATCGACGCGAGGTTCGCCTCCTTGCGTGTGGTGTCGGTTGAGGAGCGTGTGTGAGCGACTTACAGTCTGAGGGGCACACACAGGGGAAGTGGCAGTCCTCCGCCGGCAACTGTGCCGCTGAGCAAGCACGACGATGATCTGGGCACCGACTCCTCAGACGAATCTGATCGCAGTAGCAGCGACGAAGACGACGATGATCCCCGCGGTATGTGTACATACCACACGTCGACGATGCTGTTTCGTTCTCGAGTGTGGTAATAGGACACTCATCACGGGCCACGCTCGCGCGCTCTTTAGGCAGCATGTTTGAGCGAAGTCTTGGCGGGGAAGCTGCAAGGCAGGCGCGTGCACGGAGGCAGCGGACGCAGAGCCTGCGCTCGCGGGCATTCAACCAGGGCTACTATCACAAGTTCTTTGACGAGGAGGTGTGCCTCGGCCGAGGCGCCTTTGGCAGGTACGGTACCCCGGGCACCTCTTAGCTCCCTCCACCGCGCCGTCGTGAATCGCTGCCTTACCACAACGACGACGATGCAATGGCCCAACACACACATACAGTGTGTATCTGTGTAATCACGTGCTGGGCGAGGTG
The DNA here is from genome assembly GCA_000826305.1 of Acanthamoeba healyi. NCBI lineage: Eukaryota > Discosea > Longamoebia > Acanthamoebidae > Acanthamoeba > Acanthamoeba healyi. Next base: position 7,490 of record CDFA01024935.1, on the reverse strand, counting down.
AATCTGGGCAAGTACGCGATCAAGAAGGTGCCTGTCGGCAACGACCACCCGCGACTCGCCGGTACCCGCCCTGATGGATTGCATGCAGTTTGCCGGCGACTTCGTCTGTGGCTGACACACTGTGTGCGGGGTATGCGTACGCGCGCGAGCAGCGGTGCTGCAGGAGGTGAAGGCGCTCGAGCGACTGCAACACCCCAACATCGTATCCTACAAGCATTCGTGGCTCGAACGGACCAAGCCTGCCGACTTTGGGCCGGACAACATTCCCACCCTCTTCATCCTCACCGAATACGCCAACGCGGGCAACCTCCACGACTTCATCTTCTACAATCCCAATCGGTACCGATTTGCGTGTTTGTGGCGCGCGCTCAAACGGTCACTGATCGATCTGAACCGCGGCATGAGCTCAGCGTTCAAGAGAGCCGGGCGCGGGCGAAGCGGGCCAACTTTGAGCAGAGAGCCACTCTCAACCCGCTGGTACGCGGCACTCCGCGAAGGGGGACACACTAGCAAGCGTGAAACTAATCGATTGTGTGGCGGGGAACCCACGCAGACCAACACAACGACGGCGCGCTCGTACTTCCTGGACAACACCACCATATGGAGCTTCTTCACCGACATCTGCAACGGCCTCTCGCACCTCCACCATCGGTACGACAATTACACACACACACACGCACGCAGTGCGTGGTGAAGGCTTTGCGCTTCTTATGAACGTGGTGATGATGGGCGCGCAGGGGCATCATTCATTGCGACCTGAAGCCGCAGAATCTGCTGCTGGACAAGTGTGTGGACGCGGTTACGCAGCAGGAGACCACGCGGGTGCTCATCACCGACTTTGGAAGCGTCAAGTCCTTGCTTCAGGGCGACCGTTCGCCCCGCACAGGCAACACCGGCACCATAGCCTATATGGCTCCCGAAGGCACACCACCGGCAACACGCACCACACATTCGTGTGACATGACTGACCCGCATGCGTCGTGATCGTATGTGCAGCGCTGATAACGGACACGTCGGGGCGCTATATGTACGACTACAACGAACGGAGCGACGTCTGGTCGCTGGGCGTCATTCTCTACGAGCTGTGCTTCTCCGAGTCGCCCTTCCGCAACGTCAACTCGACCGAGGACCTCGAACGCGAGATCATCGGGTTCTTCCCTCGTCCCTCCCTGCACTGCTAGGTATCCTCGTGGTAGCACTCACACACGCTTTGTCTCTCGCCAACGCGCAGGAGCACGCGAGGCATGACCGAGTTTCCGTCTACGCCTGTGCCTAGGCCGCACATCTTCACGTGGCTCATCCAGTGGATGATGCAGGTTCCTCCTCCCTCGTCTTCCCTAGCAGTGGGCTTCTGATTGGCCGTGCGCGCATGCTCATCATTCCCCGCTTCTCTCTGTGACCAGGGCGATCCGTCAAAGCGTCCGTCGGTGGATGACATACTGGGCATCCCTGAAGTCATGCACCACAACACCGGCACACCTCGCCCTCCTGCGTACGCTCCCATGAAGATCCTACCACTGGCTGCTCTGGTGTCGCGGCGACTCGCTCCTCACTCCGCTCACTCCCTCTCTAACATGCAGACCGGCAGAGGCGCCACCGCCTTTGTCGACGGCCCACTTGCTCGAGCTGCCGCCACAAATCGTGCAGACTACCGTTCCATCCTCCTCCTCCGCTTCATCCTCATCCGCCACATCCTCCGCGTCGTCCTCCGCGCCTACCTCACCGGCGGCCGGCAATCGCTCCACCCTCTTTCGCCGTCGCTCGTCGCAGATTATGCCGCCTCCTCTTTCCCCGGCCCGTCCGCTCCGCTCCTCGTCGCCTTCGTCTGCGTCGGATTCTTCGACGTCGTCCTCGTTGCTTTCGACACCGTCATCTTCATCGTCGTCGTCATCGTCGTCATCCTCCTCGTCGACCGCCTTTCCTAGCGCGGCGGCGATGCTTCATTCGCTGCAGCTACCATCACCGGTCGTGTCGTTCCTGGCGCCTGCAGTCACCTTCTGTCTGGATCACCTCGACGCCTTCATGCGCCAGTCCCTCTTCGCCACTACCCTCCTCATCAAGGTATTTCGCATGTGCTTGGGGTGACTACGCGCGTGCGTGCTCGTATTCAGTCCTGACGTGTCCCGTGTCTCTCTGGTGCGCAGTTGGCTCTGTGCTTTGACATGACACAATCATGGTCGTCGTGGTACATCCACCTGATGGTTGCCCTCTCGCTCGGCACCATGCTCCTGTGTCTGCCCGTGGGGTACGCTCTCCAAGGCGCACCGCTGCACGACATGATGATGAACGGCGCTAATCACTCGCACGGCACGCTCGTAGGCGACATGTGGCGCGATTGCAGTGGGGCTGCATCGTCGGGCAATGGCTCTTAGCGGTGCTGTGGTGGTGGCAAGGACCTACCCTCCGGCAGGACAGCGCCACATACTACCACGAACAGCAGCAGTACAAGCAGAGCGAGGGCGAGTACTCGGGAGCAGGGCTAGTGTGGGAGCTGCTGGTGGTGATGCTCATCGAGCTCATGCTCTCTCTCCTCTTCACCGCCCTCAAGCTCGCCAAGGCTGACCGCACGCATCACGCTCACTGGGCCCAGCAACAGCGTAACGCACGACGTGCCAGCCTCCACCGGACACACTGATCTCCATCGCGCGTGCGTACATAAACAACCCTGTTAATAGACAGATGCTCTAGATGCTCCTCCAGCCTGAGTCTTCAGGCTCGGTTGCTACGCTCGTCTCCCGATCGAGTCAAGTGTGCGCGGACTCGCTCCTGCAGTTCGGCGGGCAGCTGCAGGAGCTTGGCCTCGAGCACGTCCACGCGATCGCTCTCGACGTGGTGGGTAACGAGATGGGCCACGCACAGGTGAACCAGGGCGGCGGGAGAGGCCGGCAGCATGCCGAGGCCCCCGCCGTAGAGGTGCCGCGTGGGGGGCAGGCCCTCCACGTATCGTCGCACTGAGTCGCGGGCCAGCGTGAAGAAGGCCTCGTCCACACCGTCGCCCTTGTTCACGTCGACTGGCGGACCAAGCAAGATCTCGGTCAGCTGATCATCAACTGAGAGAGAGAGAGAGGTACATTCACGTGCCTTCGATGTACTTCATGCCAATGTTGGTGGCAAACTCCATGGCCTCCTCCCTGCTCACGACCCGGGAGGGAGGGAGGCCAGAGCCGTCCTCGTCACTTGAAACGCAGGCGGAGACGTCGCCCACGAGCAGTCGCGGCGTGCCCGATTGGCCGTGCAGCTCGGCCGAGTGGAGCCAATTGCCCAGGTCGTCGAATGACCGGCGATCTGTTTGAGACGCAAGAGCGTTGAGAGCGGTCAACATACCCTCTGGCAAGCGAGGAGAAATGAGCATACCAGCAACGTCGAACACGAACATGAGACCGTGTGCGCCCCGGTAGAGCCCCGAGGTGACGGCGCGGAATCGCTCCTGCCCTGCCGTATCCCACACTTGCAATTTCTTTCGACCGAAAGGGTTGAGTTTATGCACGCACGTGGGACATGAGAGCATATACAAGAGAGACAGAGGGAGAAGGTACCACCGTCCTGCCATCTAGTTCGATCGCGCGTATCTTGAAGTCAATCCTGCAGAGACGGCACCAGCCACGCTGTGAGGAGCACGCAACAGAGAGAGGGGGAAGATATCGCAGCACTGCACCTACCCGATGGTGCGTGCATGAGCGGCCCAGCTGTCCCTGTCAGCGAAGCGGAGCATCAGGGCGCCCTTCTTTATGTCTTACACCCAAGAGCAACGCAGTGACGTGAGGTACAGGGCGGCTTCCTGTGAGGGGGGGAGAGCACGCAGCGTACTGGAGTTGCCTATGAGGAGCAGCTTGGCGAGCAGTTGGCCAGCGGCGTTGGTGGGCATCGTCAGCACGCGCGAGACCGTGGCCTCCTCGAGTAGACGTGACGGTTTGGCGCCCATCCACCACACGTGCAAGAGAGGCCGCAGACAAACTTTAGTTCGGTCCCCCCCACTATGCGATTTTATTTTATATTTTATTTTATATTTTATTTTATATTTTAGTTGGCCAACGCGGAGAGCAAGGAGTTTGGCGAGCTCAGAGGAGGAAGGTGGAGCCGGTGGGGGCGGAGGGGTAGTCGCTGTCGCCGCGGCGGCGGAGCATGGGCACCTGGCTGTGGTGCACGATGCGAATCTGGCACGGCTGCTGCAGCCACGGTTCTCCGTCGACCTGCACCGGCACTGCCTGCTCCTTCAGCGTGAGGCTCACCTGCTCGTTCACAAACGTCACCGCACGCACGACACACACAGACACACACGTTGGATCTCCAGACAAAGTGAAGTGAGAGAGAGGAGAGGAGCTCGGACCTCCCGGCCCTGAGCCAGCTTGATGGGTCCGCCGCTCAGGAGTGTCTGCTTGGCCTTGATCATGCCCTGCAGACGATCGACGAATGGGAGAGAGCGTGGCGTGAGCGCCCAAAGCTCGTACGAGGTGAAGGGCGAGTGGGGAGGGAGAGAGAGAGAACGGACCAGGTGGGCTGCGCCCTTGAGGCCCACCACTTCGATCATGCGATCGCTGTGGGAGATCGGCTTCGCGCCCTGATATCAGGTGAGGATCACAACAGACAGAGTGCAAGTCAGTTAGGACTCACGCGCATGGTGACAAGCAAGCAAGCAAGCAAGGCTGCACGCACCTCCTCAGGCGGGTCCCACAGGTTGGTGCCGCCGGCCCAGCTGGGCAGGTTGGTGACGATCACGCCCTCCACAGACCGTGGGATGGCGATTTCGCATCCGTCGACCTCCAGCGTGAGGTTCTTGCTCAGACCGGCGCACCCATCGAACAGAGCCGCCGCTCCCAGCTCAAAGTATCTGATGCGCGTCGTAGAGAGAGAGAGAGAAAGAGATTTGGTTGGCAAGGTGCGTAGGGTGAGCAGCGAGGAACGGCGTGGGCAAGCTCTTACTTGAGTTTGTTGACTCCGCGGCTGGTGAACCGCTCCGGGCGGCTCTCGCGCGCCAAGTGGAACTCCAGCGCCACCTTGGCGTCGATGCCTGCCCCCAATGGCGATCACACCAAGCGGTAAGCCCAGGCGCGTGTCAAAATGCGCAACAGGAATACTACTGATGTGGACGTGTGGTTGGCCGTGCGTACCGACGCTGAAGTAGTTGTTGGCGATGTAGACCTTCTGAAGGGTCTCGCCGGGAAGGTCTTCGGCAAGGTCGAGGCTGTCGACTTCCTTTTCGTCGGCATCGCGGTGCTGGGTGCGCGTGATGGTGATCCGCCACCGATCCAGCAACACTGTGTGTGCTCGCTCGATCTCCTCCAACAGCTCCTGCAGGCTCTCCCCTTCATACCTGCAAACGCCACACGACAGACGCACACACAGATCGCGACGACTGTGAGAACAATGGGACCGTCTTGGTAGGCGGTGGCTGCGCGCACCCTCCGCCCCAGCCCAGGGAGCGGGCGAGATCGTTGCCCGTGCCCAGCGGGATAACGGCCACCTTGACGTAAAGACATTGCATTGAGTGTGAGTGAGCTGCGCGGGCAGGGACGCAAAGGAAAACAGACCACGACGAGCAAAAGAAAGCGAGACGGAGTCCGTACAGAGGGCATTTTATCGACGGGCCAGCCGGTCTTGTCCAGTTCAGAGCAGATCCAGCCGATGGTGCCGTCGCCTCCGCACCCCAGGATGGCAAAGTCGCGTCCGGCTTCCACCAGTGCCGCGAACGTCTCCAGCCTTGCATGTCAGGACCCCTTGTCAGTGTGCGTGTGCGATGATGTGTGCGCGCGCGCGTGCATGAGCGCGATGGCAAGATACCCGGGTCCGGGGCCGCCGTTGCGAAGGTCAAATATCTGTACGGGGTTGATGAGGGACTTGAGGCCCTGCGTGATCTGCTGACCCTGCTGCCCACCTGATCGCGGATTGATGAACACCAACAGCGGGCGCTGGCATACTGCGGGCAACTTCTCCGGGTGGACCTACAGCCGCCGAACCGCCTTCGTCAGCTGTGTGGACAGAAGTAGAACAACACACCTCGTACGAGGGCGGGGCTCCTGAACCTTCCAGGCGATGTGTGGTCGAGCAGGGTCGTGGTATGGAGAGATACAGAAGGGCGGTAGGATGATGTCTGCACGCTTGCCGAATGTGCATACGGTGCTCACCCGGCGACATTCCGAATGCACCTACACGTCTCACGCGTGACCACGTTTAGTAGACGCAACACAGAGGAGCAGAGAGGGAACGCGTTGCTGGTGCCAAGGCTACTAACCATTCCTCCACACCAGTAGCAGCGATAGCCCGACATCTTGCTGCCTGTTGTGCGAAACCAATTGAATGTGAGCTTCCGCTGCAGTATGCACATGCGTGGCACACGCACGCGCTTAACGGGTGTGTACCAGAGGTGATGGTCTCGGCGCAGAACATGCACAGGGCCGAGGAGGGAAGGTTGCCCTCCACCCAGTGATGAGGCCACGTCTCGATGACCGTGGGCCCCGCTTGCTTGGGACTCCGCTCCCATTCCTCAAGCCCAGTGTCGATGGGCCGCCCGAGACGCTCGTGCTTGGCCTTGGTCTTGCGCTTCGAGCCTCGACGTCTGGCCGAGCGTCTCTTCTTCTTCTCCTCCTCCTCGCCCGTTTGTGCACCATCGTCATGGCCTCCATGGTGCTGCGCCTCCTCGCCTTCGGCTTTTACAAGTCCAGCCGGCTCGATCGATGGAATCACCGCCTCAACCGGCGACACTGGCCGAAGGTACTCAACAGGCAGAGGCTCCGTCTCAGGAACGTCAGCTCCGTCGCCCTCTCCTTCCTGCTTCTTCGGTTGATCAGAGTCGCGACTCGGCAGCTACAGCAGCTGCAGAGGTGTGTGGGAGGAACCTTGTCGGCTAGTGCCTGGGGCAGGAATGGGATCACGCAGTTGACGCCCGCCTTTTCCTTGCAGTCAATGTGCGACATGTACCCGCACACTGACACGACCACGCAGACGAGACACAGTGAGACACTCTAAAGCCTCCAGAGTGAAGAGCATCCCGTCTATCATCGCGCGATCAGATCTGCGTCCTTGCGTACCAACGCACTGCAATCCGCCGAGCGCGTTGAGGATGCTGCGTCGGCACACGTTGCAGTAGAAGATGTCTCCCAGCAGCAGGCCCTTGGCGTAGAGATCAACCGACGCAAACTCGTGCACTCCCTGCAACGCGTGACACGCACACGACCGAGTCGAGCCAAGTCAGCGCTGTGCAGCTGTGTCTGGTGACACCGAGAGTACGCGTGCGGGTGTGGGCCTCACCGGGGCAGCGAGGCCGGGAACGGGCGGGTGCGCGGTGGTCTCCTTGCAGAGCTTGGTCGTCTTCTCCTCGCACTCGTAGTGACACTTGTACCGGCACTCGGTGCAGCTGAGGCCCTGTTTCCCTATGAGGCCCCAGATCATGAGGCCGCAGTGGTCGCAGTGACTCGGCTTGTTGAACCGCGTCGGCACCAGTATGTGCCCGCCCACTGCCCATTCGCCCCAGCGCGTCAATCAAGGTCGCGATT
>CDFA01024930.1:0-30936 GCA_000826305.1 Acanthamoeba healyi | reverse complement strand
AGTAGTCAAAAGTACCTTAGCAAGAGCGCTTATCTCCGCTTTGATGCGCTCTCCAGTGACGGTGGTCCTGTTCTCCCTATTGCACAAGGTTTTAAACACCACTACCCCAGCGCACAACTCGTCAGCACACGCAACGAAATCTGGAATCGTTCACTCTAGGTTGTGGGTGAGAGAATGAGAGCCTGTATACTTACGTTCTGTGCCTGTTGTCGTTCCTTCAAACACAGTCACAGCTTCGTAGGTGACTTTGGAGATCTCAGGTTCGCCAAGCGCGAGCAGATGAAAGAAAAGACTACCAAGATTGTTGTGTGTGAGAACAGAGGGCAATCAAATAAACAAAGACGCTGGAGCGCTCACCGAGGGATCTCCTTTTGTTTCTGATAGGCATCCCAATCAATTTTGAGTTCAGCCAGTGAGGAGTTGCAACCAGGCACTGTGTGGGCAGACAAGACGAATTAATGCAATCTGAGACATGGTTGTGCACACTGGAATTGGGAACATACAACTGAACACAGGCTCGCAGGTGACTGTCTTCGCTGATTGTTGATGAACCTTCAGAGTGATGGATTCTTAACAACACAGCACCTCAGTCAGTACAAAACCAAGACATTGGGCTAGGCGGATAGGAATACTGGGAGCATACCTCCGTTGGAACAACGGAACACCATTTCATCTTTTACCAAGTAAGGTTGGCTGTCGTCCTGGATTTCTGTGCCAGGGACAAGCATGGAAGTCCATCCAATTTCGTCCTCGTCTTCGTCTTTGTCTTTGTCTTCAACTACCTCATCAAGAACTATTGTAAGTTTTCCCTCCTTCTTCATGGATAGTTCTCCACCGTCCAACTTGAAGCGAAAGGAAGTTCCTTCTGCTGTTTTGATCTGAACTTCCTGTTGGAGAAGATGAGTAAGTGGTGGTATTGGTCCTCTGTCACAGTGAACAAAAATCAAAACAACGATAGACGTACTTTCTCCTCGGTCAAGATCCACGAAGCTAAGCGGTAGGTGATCTTGTACGCCCTGACCTTCCTTTTCTTTTCATTGCCCTGTTGTTGAACCGCTGCAGGCGCAGTCGTGGTGACCCCCTTGGCCCCACTCTCTGGAGCGTCTTGATGGTTCCCTGCGTTATCGCGTTTCCTCTTGACCGAGGAACGGGCTTGACCTTCGTCCTTTGCCTTCTCACCCTCATAGTCATCAATGATCTTGTCTGGTGAGGTGTGCTACATCTAGAATCAAGAGAGAGCGGGAGGCAGAGGCAGAGGAGGAGGCAGAGATAGTACCATAGGTCGAGTTGAGTGTTGCTGGTGTGTGCGCAGGCTAGGGCGGTTGAAAGTGAAGACGGTGTGTGCCTTTTGTACGGGGGAGATTCTGAGTGTCACTCCCACCGTGGTTTCATTAAATGTTGGTAAAATTACAAGTGTTGCAGGTGTACCCAGGTTGTTGCCTTGAAATTAAAACGGAGCCACAATTAGGCCCTCCCTGCACTTTGCAACAAGCTCTGAGCGCGGCGCAACCACCTAGCATGACTTTACCACAGGTGATGCGACGTGCATTGCTCACGTTCGTCTTGTCCCGTGCGCACAGGAATCGAAGGTCCAAGGGCGAAGAAGGGAAAAGAAGAAGTCGAAGGAGTCCCTCAGCGAGACCCAGGCTGGAGGCGATTTCTCCATCACTCCGGCCGCTAATGGTGCCGTCCTTGAACGCCATCAGAAGGAAAGGGAGCGCAAGGCGCTAATGGGATACTCGTCATCCAACACCAAGGTCGCCACCACCTCATCAGTTCCTGTGGCGAAGCACGAGATCGAAAGCGAAAGCGACAAAGAGCGAAGCGACGGCTTTTCCGAATTGTCGATCAGCATAGCGGCAGCGGCGAACACCTGGTCACATCTCATCCAGCTCTCAGCTTCTATTTCCGCCTCGCCCAGTGCCTCACCAGCTACAAGCTCCTTGCTCTCTGCCTGGGGATCCCCTTGTGCTCCTCGTCGTTGTCATCGTCTGCTGCCTTCTTGGCCTTGACTTCGGCTTCGGTCGTCTAGTCCTCGTCGAGGCCTACTACCTTGAATTCGTCCTTGCGTTTGCGTTGAGGAGTGCTGGGAAAGGATTCAACGACGCGTCGCCCGCCAGGCTCGACTTGTCCTTCTTCCGCTTCCTCTTGCTGGCGTCTCGAGGACCCCGTCGTCATCTCCCCCACCGCCGACGTCGTCTGAACGGTCGCCGCGGCCTTGGTCGTCTGCGCTTGAAAGCTCTATGGTCTTTGCCGCCTCAGTCATCACCACCGCCGACTTCTCCTCTTCGCCTGCGTCGACCGCTAGCGCAATGGGTTTTGCGCTGAAGTCGTTGGCAGCAGTGTCTGCATCCAGTTGCAGCAACTCGAGCTTGAGTTCTCCGACGTTGCTCTCGCCGCTTCTCCATCGTCGATGCTCCTCGGCCTCCTTCCTCCGCTGACTGCCCTTCTTCTGCTGCGACGCAGTGGCTTGGGTACGGTGGCTGGTGAGTTGGCGTCACCCTGAGACAGCTTGAGCGCTGAATCATGCCAGACAGCTGCCATCGCTGCCGCCATCGGATGCCACTGGCGCAGCCACCCGACGAATGCTGCATCGTCGCTGCCCGACGATGAACGAATGCCGTACCCGCTGCTGGCGTGGAGACGGACGGCCGCCGAATACGGCGGTCACGAGACTCAGTCAGACAGGCCCTGGTGGAGGAAGTGAAAAGGCGAGATGAGTCGATGGCGTTGATGAGGGTCGCGATGGCTGTGTTCTAAAGGGGAGAACACCAAGTGCAGGATGAAGTGTGTCACCAGAATGGATGTGGAAGTCATTAGATATGCACCTTGCAAAGAAAAACAGCTGTGACAAATAAAAAAGTGTTCCCTTCACAATTGAAACAGTAATTTTGAATGAGAAAGACTTATGTCCAAGGTACATTGACCAGGGCAGAGCAAGCTGAGAAGTTCATCTTCTGGTGTCAGATGCACAGCCTGCACTGTGACTACAACACCATCAAGGCAATCATTCAGGATCAGACCTTGAGAAAGCCTTATCATACATCCACAAACTCAAGGCCATTGTACCTTTGAACAGCTACTCCAAGAAGCTCCTCCTGGCCCAAGACCACCAGCTCAACAATCTACAACACACCACCATCACCATCAACAATGCTGTATCCACCAGCAACAATGCACCCATGCAAGCACTCATAGCTGTCAGCAGCAACACCACACTAGCCACAACTAGTGACCAGTCCAATGTCTGCTACCTAGACTCCAGTGTGACCTCCATCACTACCCTCATCCTCCTCCTCCTGCTCACCTCCACCCTCCTCCTCCTCCTCCTCTCCTTCAACTCAACTTTTATGAAATGACAGGTCCAGTCATTCTGGTCAAATGCATTTGCAGCTATAAAGTAAGTATTAATATGCTAAAATTGATTTTAATTCCTCTATTATATGGTAAAATCAAGTTAAAAAAAAAAATTCACTTCACATTTCACACAAAATGAAGTATACCAGTACTATTTAAGTTATAATTTTGGGCTTGTGCTTTGTAGGTTCAAGTCTATCTTGAGGTGCATGGGATTTTACAAAGCAAGTGTCATTCAGGCTGTTGATAAAAGTCCACTTTTTAAACATCACCCACATTCAATTATTGACTTTGATTGATACTTTTGTTCTGCTGGATGAGGAGGCAGGGAGTTGCACACAGACAATCACCATGTACATGTAGCTACCACATAGCATACAAAGTCCACTCTATATCAAGAGTGTATCATTGTGCTGGACTCCTACTGTAAGTCCACAAAAGTGAAAAATAGTTAATGGTTGCTCCTGAAAGAAATATATATAACAGGACCACATATGCATACATGGTTGCTTCTCCAGCTTGTCCCTTTTTTATTAAGTTGAACAGCACAGTGTATGTGTTACTCAAGGTACACTTGGTCTCCATTTCATACTCCAAATTAACTTGATCAAGTTCCTATGTTGCTAAACACATTACTTTAATCATTCAAAAACAGTCCCTGTCACTATAGGCTGTGTACTCTACACAGTCCAGTCTTGTCCAACACACAGGATTAGCTTGCTCCACCATTCATTTCAAATTTTACTCAACCTGTGAATGCTAAATCCATTCAAATAGATTTATTTTGTAATTCAATGGAAATAAAGTCTGAGTTCTTCACTCTTCCTGTCCTTCTCCTCCTCCTTCTCACTTCCACCCTCCTCCTCTCATTCAGTTCCACCTGTGCCACAAATCAAGGGTGCTGCCTTGGCGTCTGCAGCAGTGACCACTACAAGAAACTTGAGGATTCCTGCTTTGTCTTGCTTATCTTTTGACTGTAGGCAGCAAGAAGTGCATCATTGCCTTGACAACCTTCTTAGGGTTTTTGTGGAGAAGCTGCAGCATCTCCTTGGACTTAGTTGATAGCTTAGCAGGAGAGAGATTGAGCTTTCTTTCTATTTCTTGATCAAAGCACAATTTCCCAAAATTCACTTATGTTGAACAAATGTGGACTTATTCTTGAGCAGGAAAAACACTAAACACATTACATTCTATCTTCACCTCATCTAACATTAGCAACACCTCATCCTCCTCTTCTTTCTCACCAACAACTACCCACACTACTACAAGTTCTTGCTTCAGATCTTCTCACCCTGTTCCTAAAGCACAGATGACATACCTCTATCTCCATCCACAGCCATTTTTTAGAAATGCAATTTTAGCAACTATTACCACTGCTAACTTCCACCACCACAGTAAGCTCTACAGCTCCCTGGAACAAGCCTACAGTGCTGTTGGTCCTGCACCTGCACCAAGCCAGCTTTTCCTATCCCAAACAGTCTCAAGGGTGTGAATTGCACCTCCTTGTCATTCTCTCTGTCCTCTCCTTCACACATTTACACTTTACACAATCACCTGTGCCTTTCACAACATTAAAGGTCAACAGGTTCAAGTTAGTTTGGGTAGAATGGAGTTTGTGATATTTCTTAACTTGCATCCAGCTGTAGTAACAGAGGAAGGGGTTGTAGAGGTGGAGAGGGTGAATGTAAGATGAACTCATTTGCGCACTTTGATGGAGGGGACACTGTGTGATTGTATTAGAGTGCCTGGTACTGGTTCCTCTTTCGCCAGTAGAGGACAAAGCAGATGATGGCGGCGATGGTCAGCAGGAGGCCCAGGCCGCCGATCACGGTCATCATGGTGGCCCACCAGGGGAAGTGGTCGCCGTCCGTGATGTCCCCGCGGCTGGGGCTCTTGGTGGGCGAGGCCGTCGCCTGCCCCGTGGACGTCACCGCGAACGCCGCGTAGGCGACGCCGTCGATGGTGACGTCGTGGCCCTCCTCGAGGGCGCAGCACGAGCGTGTCCGGCATCGGGCCACGATCACCATGTCCTTGTCGCAGGTGTCGCGGAAGAGGAGGAGCGCGAACTCGTCCGGCGTGGCGATGTTGGAGTCGACCATGAAGCTCGTGAATGTCTCGCCGCGGTAGACTGTGCCGTTGCGTTCGACGCACTTGCCACTCGACAGGGCGATGGCCTTGCCGGACGCGCAGACGGACGCGTCGGGGGCACAGCCCTGCTGGCACAGGGTGACGTCGGCGACCTCGTTCGCGGCTACGGCGGCTGCTGCGGTCGTGACATCGGGACGAAGCGCCACCAAGAGCGCCGCAAAGAGAGCAGCCAGAGCGATGAGGCGGTATAGACGGGACATGGTCCTGGAGACGAGAGTGTGTGTGCTTAGAGGTTGTTGTTTGTAGGTTCTCTCCTCGCCCCTGCCGGCCGCACCATCCCAGGCTTCTCTCTTCAGCACAAATTCTTTCCGTCCAAATTTCTTTTGGTTGTCTGCACCAGGAATGTTAATCTCCCAAATACATTTTGCATTCTACTTTTTATAGCACAAATAAATTCGATAAACACACAACACTGCCAAACCAAAGTTACCAACAAAGTTGTAATGTGGGTGCTGGGCTGGTACCAAGGTGGCCTTTGTAAAGGACAAGTGCACAAATAACCAGCATGTGGGAGTTGGTGACGTCAGCAGAACCTATATATCGCCACGCCTCTTCCCTTTTTCTAACTTGGGCGACATGACTGTAAAAAGAGGAGAAGAAGATCTCTAGTGTCTCGCTCTCGCTCTTCTTCTTGGACCCCCCACGCACGTCTGGCCGCCCATCGAGCACGATTAAGATAACGATGGCGACGACGCTGAGGGCCACGACTTCATGGCCGCACAGCTCGCCGCCTGGCCGTCTCGTCTTGGCGCTCGCTTTGATCTTCTTGGCCTCGGGTGCCGCTACGTCGGCCGAAGCCGCCGCCTCCAGCGCGTGTGTGGCCGTGCGGCCTGCCGATCGCGACCTCTTCCTGAGCCAACCTCAAGTGGTATCCGACTCTGCCCCCTTGCCCCGCCTCACAATCCATCAACTCACCTCAACACCGCTCGTCGCCACCACACAACGCACACATAGCCTGTGCCGGCTTTGACTAGGTGCCAGGCCTCGGGCAGCGAGTTGTCGTGCTGCTCTGCCAACTACACCTCGCAGATCGACGCGGGCGCTGACAGCGTGACGCTCCGCATGACCTCGCGATTCTTTGACCTCTCGCCTGCGTGCTATGATGCCTTTCAGCGGCTGGCCTGCGTCGCTTGCTCGCCGACGAGCAGCGCCTTCATCACTCACACGGCGGGCGCGCACGACATCCTGCGAGCGTGCGAGTCCTTGTGCAACCGGGTATACGCGGCCTGCGCGGGCGCGAAGATCGTAGGGACTGGCGCCGTACGTCTCGTTCCTATCTGCCATCCGCTGCCTGGCGTGATGGAAGCTCAAGCTTGCACACGCTCACCACACACACACACACACACACGACACGCAGACGGTTGGAGAGACGTACATGGGCGGGAGCGACTTTTGCACCAACGACGCATCGTGGTACAACGTCTGGACTGTTGACGTGGTCCCCGCTGAGAGCGCTGCAGCGTGCTATGATCCCTGGCGCCCCAGTACGTCTGATTGCATCTGCTCTTCGTGCGCCGGGTGCGCGCTGGGTGAACGCAGGTCATCTCACCTCCACTTGGTGCTGTTGACGCAGCGTGCACGTTGGAGGACGTGGTAAGCGCGTACACAGAGTGCGATCCCATCACCCACACGCGCAGCTACCTCCACAGATGGGGTACCGGCCACAACGGGCTGCTATGCGCCGTTGGGGCCGTCCAACTGCCTCCGGACAGCCACAGGCTCCCGTGCAGTAACTAGCCCTTCCCTGCGCACTTGTTGGTGGGCAAGTGGAGCGCGCTGATGCAGTGACTTGCCCGTTATGTCATGACCAGACCGCGCGTGCGTGGCGGGCACGTATCTTCCTCGAGGCAAGGAGCAGTGCGAGCCCTGCGGGCCAGGCACCTACAGCTTGGGTGGCGGCGTGCGCTATGACGATTGGGGAGCGCTGGGGTACGTCACAGCAAGTTCTCTCAACCTAGTCTCTTGCTACAGTTCGCTGTGCCCTCAGTTGTTGACGTTATCTCTCTCGGCGTGTGTGTGTGTGTGTGTGACATAAACCAGTTCGCCGTTGCCGAGCGCTGCGCGGTTCTCTTTCTCCACCTATGCCACACGCAATGGCTCGGCGTGCGTCTTCCCCGCGCGCACGCGTGTGTGTGTGTGTGTGCGTGCGTGAATGCGTGAGAATGGATCGATGTTGAATCCTTCTTGATCTCCCAGGTGGGAGACACACGGGTCGTACATCGATTCGGGCAACAACACCCTGTTCCATTCCATGGAGTCAGTGCTCCTCCTTGAAGCGTTGGTACGCTGCCGATCCTGCTTCTGCGTGGCCGCACTCAGGCTCGATCGCGGGCCTACCTAACATTCAAGATCAGATGGTGGCACCGGGGAACCTGACGTTCGAGGCCACGGTGATCGCAGAGCGAGGGTACGATGGTCTTCGGCTTGAACTCAACGGCACCCGTATCTTCCCCGAGGGGTCGCATCAGTTCCAGGTTCATTCCCCTCCAACTTCGCCTTGCTTGCGCGTCTGTGTGTCACTTACAGATCGGGGGCGTGGGGGTTGTGATGCAGCGTTTCACCTACGCACTGCCGGTCGGACTCCACATCATCCGTTGGGTCTACTACAAGGACAGTTCGGTCAGCAGAGGAGAGGACAGGGCGTTCATCAGGATGATACAAATCACCGGCATCGACTTTGCCGACGACCACTGTACGCTGAAACCACTCACACGCGCACACACTTACACGATCGCTGACACAATCAATCCGTTTCACTGTGTAGGCCATGCCTGTCGCGCGGGCACGTACACGTCAAGCAACGGCAGCGTGGAGTGCAAGCCGTGCGATATCGGCTTTGCCCCCTCGACACCGCCCAGGACCAAGTGCGAGGGTTGCCCAGCCGAGATGTTCGCCTTTCCCTACGAGCCAGAGTGTCGTAGCAAGGAAGGTATGCGCGTCTTCGCCGCTCTCTCGTTCTCGCTCTCCCCCAGCACTGAAGCGTGAGCGGAATGTGTGAGCGAACAGAGTGCACGAGCGACGACTTTGAGTCCAGCTTTAGCCGGTGCCAGCCATCGTCGTCGTCAGAGGGAACACAGGACGTGACCTGGGATTGGGCGCGTCCGCACAGCTGTGCCGAACACGGGCTGACCCTGCCCTCACCCCAACTCGGCATCCCCTGTCTGGTATGTACGCGCCTGCGTGCGACAGAGACCACTGTTGAAGTGCGCTGTGGTATCTAAACTGCCCCTCCACGCGCGTGTGCTGTCGATTACAGCCATGCAATCCAGGCCAAGCGCGTGGTGACGGTACGAGCAGGGAGTGCGAATACTGCCCCGACGGACATGCCGTCATCGGAGCCGATACTACCGTACGTCGCTCGTGGGGGAGCTGTGACGTCGACTCACTCCCACCCCGCCTCTGTTGATGTTTGCTCGCTCGTCACAGTGCACGGCCTGCCCGTCGAACATGGTGGCCATCAAGTCGCAAAACTACACCAGCTTCGCGTTCGGCCGTCACTCCAACGGCGAGGTCGCTTGGCCCGCTGGGTGGTCCTCTGGCTGTGATGGCTGTGTGTCCAAGTAATGACCCTGTCCCCCCACTAACACGACAACTTGTAGATCTGACTTCATCCTTCCTATTCGTCGTCGTCTTCATCAAGCGGGTTCCGCCCGCGTCACAAGGATTATCTCGACTCGGGTGCTGGCCCGAGCAACTTCAACTCGTGGCTCGAACTGCGACAAGAGTTTGAGATTGCAGGCGAGGTACGCCCCTTCCATCATATCTAATCCACGTGTGGAATGAGCGCACACACTTGTGGCGTCAGCGCCGTTCATCGTCCTCACTCTGTTCTGTTGTGCGCCACGCACGCACGCACGCACGCACGCACGCACGAACACGTGCTAGGTGAGGATAGAGTGGGCGTGGGATTGCACGCGAGGCTGTTCATTCCATGTCTTCCTAGACGAGCAAATCAAGCTGGATACGGCCAGTCCGGCCTCCGCCTACGACCACGCCAAGAACAACACCCTCACGATCGCCGTCCGCGAACGTGGAGTCCACAACATCACCATCGCCTTTGCGCGCCAGTACGCTCGCCCCTCCTCCTCCTCCCTCACGGCGAGAGAGCGAGAGAGAGTGAGATGGCGATGGCTGACGTTGGTTCTGGGGCGAGGTAGGGTTCCGAGCACGACTTCAGGCAGGCTCCCGGCCAAGGTGAAGATCTACTCTATTAGCGTCTATGGGTCGCCCACTGGCGGTGCGACCAACTGCACCGTCTGTCCACTCGGCTCTGTGCCCTCACCAACCAGGTTCGTCGTATCTCTCGCTCGCTCGCTCGCTCGCTCTCAAGCTCATGTGTGCGTCTGCGCTGGCAGAACTGTGTGCACACCATGCCCTGCCGGAACGGAGGCGGACGCTGGTGAGACCGTGTGTCGAAGCTGTCCCGTTGATACGGCGTCGTTTTACCCAGGCACTCCTTGCGTTCGATGCGGAGCTGGAACGTCCACTCGTGGTACGCTTACAGCCATGCTGCATTTGCGTGCAGGAGTCAGTGAGATCAGCAGTGCTCACCTCTCTCTCTCTCTCTCCTTGCCTCACCATCAGGGGCGACTGGGCAGAGCGAGTGCGTCGTAGACAACGACTGCATCTTCGACACCACGGCATTGAACCCGTCGATCGTACCGCCGGTGAGATTCAACCTCAGCGCGCTTGTCACTCCGACCAACATGAACGTCGCGTTCGAGGGCAGGGCCCAGGCGCAGTTTGGGCTGTGCGCTAAGCCGTCCAACTCGACCTGTCCCCAGAACGTACATGACACCTCTCCCACACAGCGCTGCGTGTCGTCAGTGCGGTAAACTCTGTGGCCTCACTTGGACGAACAAACGCCACACTGCAGGACGGCACAATGGTCTGTTACTCAGACTATTATGGAAACACGTATGACTATGGACGGTACGACCTCAGCCCAGTCACGACATCAATGCTCCCACCACCTAGATCCTCACTCACTTGTGTGTGTGTGTGTGTGTGTGTGTGTGTGTGTGTGTGTGTGTGTGTGTGTGTGTGTGTGTGTGATTTGAAATGGATGATTCCAGAGCTATGAACTGGAGTTACGTGCAGGATAAGTTAGTTGTGGAGTACACCACGGGGCAGTTGTGCTACTCCAGAAAGAGACAGGCCACGGTACGTGAACAGATTATGTCCTCGGAATGTCTCCTTTATGATGGTGTGTGGAACTTGATGAGACAAGGCGGAAGACGTCGAGCTCGGGAGCGATGACTCTGGCTTTGACAACGCCAGCATTCCGACCGGAGAGAACGCTGTGAGATCGCTTTCCGAGCGCAACCATTTGGTACACGACCTCGGGCTCAGTCAGCGTATCCTCACTCACTCACTCACTCACTCACTCACTCACTCACTCACCCACCCACCCACCTGGCAGACCAATGCGAGACTCTCCACTACCATTCGCTTCTACTGCGATCCCATGGCAGACGTTGGTAAGCCGCAGATCGTGAGCAGATACGATTGCAAGCTCTCTCTTGCTTGGTGCGCCCCCT
The DNA here is from genome assembly GCA_000826305.1 of Acanthamoeba healyi. Lineage (NCBI taxonomy): Eukaryota > Discosea > Longamoebia > Acanthamoebidae > Acanthamoeba > Acanthamoeba healyi. The sequence continues at coordinate 19,891 of CDFA01024930.1, read as the reverse complement.
CCTCCGCTCAGAGCAAGCGATTCACGCACACATTGTCACTTGCTTTCTCTCTCTCTCTCTCTCTGCGTGTGCGTGTGCGTGTGCGTGTGCGTGTGCGTGTGCGTGTGCGTGTGCGTGTGCGTGTGCGTGATCTTAATCGATGGGATGGCGATGGTGCTGAATGCAGGTACTCCATCTACGGATGCCGCCTCTGCTCTAGCGTTGACCTCGACTGGCGGTACACCGCGTGCGGAGACGGCGCGCGTACCAAGCAGTGGTTCTGGAAGGGCAGCCCCAAGCGCTGCTGGGGCGGCATCGACGAGCTCCCTCGCAGTGAGACAGAGCCTTGCTGTACGCCACCGCCCGTGCCTCGGTAGAGATCATGGATTGTGCTGGTGTCCGAGCTGACACCAGTGCGCAGCCAACAGCGACATCGTTTGTCCCGACGGTCACTACGTCTCGGCCAAGGACAAGTGCACCTCTTGCCCCGCCGGCAACTACAGCGTGAGTGGAGGCGAGTCCGTCCAGTGGTACGCAAGCACTCGCGCGCCATCTACTTTTCGCATCTGCATGATCAGCCGATCGCGTATCTGACTCTGTCTCTGCTGTGGTGCAGGTGGACTCAAGAAGCGATGGTCCTCAACCAATTCGTAGCGTCTTGCGCTACAGCCTCCGGGGCCTCCTTCAGTTGTCGTGACGGTAATCCACGCCGCACACGCACGCACGCACGCACGCACGCACGCACGCACGCATCCACGACGCGCATAAGACTGGCGTTGGCTTTAAACATGGGTGCGTTGTCGTTGACAGGGAAGGGATGGCGGCCTGAGGGCAGCGGGCTGATAGCACAGGGCCACATGGTGTGTTCAAGAGATACTCGCCACAACGAAGGGTTGGGGCATGAGCGCTCGATCTAAAATTCGGTGAGGTGGTCCCGTTCGTTGTGACAGCAGGGCGACGCGGTGCTGTTCACCGAGCGTACATTCCTCCGCGAAGGCGAGATCGCCTTTGACTTCACCCTCCTATCGGCGGAGAACGAGGAGTCGCTGAGGTTCTACATCGACGACGTGCTCAACAAGGAGTGGAGGCACACGTCGATGCAGGGCTCGATCACCTACACCGCCCACCTTCGGTGCCTCACCACCATCTGCAACAGCTCCAATAGACGCTTGTGTTGACTGTGTGCGTCGTGCGTCACACCACAACAGGATGGGCTATCACAGCTTCAAGTGGAAGTTCTCGTCCTTGGCGACGGCGGGCAAGGTGCGGCAGGCCACCATCCACAACGTCACCTTCCGAGGCCTGGGCAACAGCAAGACCTCCTGCTCGGTGCGTTCCCTCTCGCTGCTCCTGCTAGCGTTCCACCACGATGATCAGCGAGTGTACCTCTTGTGTTCTCACACCGCATACGCACACACTCACACTCACACTCACACGCACACGCACACGCACACACTGCGCTCACATATGAGAAGGCTTGCCCAGCACCGCTTGTCGCCTATAAGGAAGGAAGTTCGTCGTGCTTCGTGTGTCCGCCGAACAGCGTCTACCAGAACTCAACGTCGTGCAAGGTACATGGGTGGTGGACGTCGTGGGATCGACGCGGGTGACCAACCGGACCGGTGGCGTGGCGTGGCGTGGCGTTGTACGATATGCAGACGTGTCCCTCGGGCCTGAGCAGGCTGCCGGGAGCCAGCAATTGCACGACGATGGTCTGTGAGGAGAGAATCAAGGCACGTCTCTGCATTGCATTGCGACGTACGCGACAGATCATCGAGGCTAAACTGTGGGATCTCTTGTCTGTCTGTGTGGTCTCTGTGTCCGTCTCGGCTCTGTTCTGCTCGTTCAGGCGTTCTCTGCCTGCGAGGCAGGCAAGCGCTACAGCCAGCTCTATCGCGTAGACCCTTTCATTTGCAAATACTTCAGCGATTCTCAGTACAGGTACAGGGCATCGACGCGAGGTCCTCTCTTCGGGTGCATGTGCATGTGCATGTGCATGTGCATGTGCATGTGCATGTGCATGTGCATGTGCATGTGCATGTGCATGTGCATGTGAACCTCACACTTGCTCTGTGATCGTATCGCGTTTGCGTACGCTCAGTTCAGGACTCGAGTGCGCCGATTGTCCCGCGGGTCTGCATCGCGCAGATGGCCCGGGGCAGTGTGTGTCGTGCTCGGCAGGTTACTACAACGAGCGCAACAGCTCCAACTGTCTGTTGGCACCTCACGGTAGGCACCTGCGGTTTAACCCGTCTGTCGTTTTCGTTGTGTCGTGCCCGTCACACAACACACAGAACTCACGACATCGTGGCGTGCGGCATTCAGGTACGGCCTCGGTGAAGGCGCTCGAGTACTTCACCGGCAACGATGGCACGGCTCTGTGGTCGTTGGCCAAAGGTGGATGGCAGACAGGCTGCAGGTACGTGTGTGCGTGTGTGTGTGTGTGTGTGTGTGTTTGCAGCGTGGTAGACTGCGTGCTGGGCTGAATTCAGATGGCCGTCTGCTGATTGTGGCCGCCTGTTCGCAGGGGGGTGTGCGGTACCAATGGCTGGAGGCCCCTGGGAGACTTCATGGACTCGGGAGTACACTTCATGCAGGCCGACTCCTGGGTCTCCTACACCACCGAGGTACACACCTGATGCATTTCCAGCAGCGAACGCAAGCACGCACGCACGCACGCACGCACACACACACGCACGCACGCACGCACGGATGACTTGCTGCGCTGTTTGAAGGTCTAACAGCCGTTGCCCCGCGTGATCACGCACCACCGCCACGTTCGTGGGCTTTAGTTGATAACCGACGGGTCCTTCTCATTCCGACTCAACACGTCCAACTACGGAGCAGGTACGTCCGATCTCTCTCTTTCTCTTGCTTGCTTGCGATCTAATCCAACACGCATCCGTGCATCGGTAGGGCTTCATGTGGCTGCCCAGTTCTTCATCGACGGCGAGCTGCAACCGCTGGCACACTTGACCGAGCACACTTACTCTTTCCGCGTGTCCGCGGGGGTGCACACGTTCCTCTGGCTGCACCACCAGTACAGCGAGTCGATGTTCGGAGAGATCCGTGTACGCGCACTCCCCTCCTTTGCCTTTGCCTTCTCCTTTGCCGTCGCTGCGTTGTTGTCGAGCGCCTGACGCCCTGTCTTCGTCGTCATCAGATGATGGTGTCCCAGATCAGGATCTTGGGTGCGGCAACGGGCGGCTACGTCGCCATGGATTGTCCTTCGGGCTATGCGGGCGGTGGTGGACAGCTCCCCTGCGTCATCTGTCCTGCCGGCCAGTACACATCGCACCCTAAGTCAACCACGGTTCGCTCTCTCTCTCTCTCTTTCACACTCCCACACCAAGACGGGCCTATGCGATCTCACTCTTGAGTGGAACCCAGTGCCATGAGTGTCCCGCAGGCACCTACTCATCGGTTCCGGGATCAAACAAGTGCACGCCCTGCGGAGAGGGCACCACTCCCAACAAAGCCAAGGTGCTCACTCGCCCGCGTGATGAGGCCGAGTGCGGCGACACTTCAGTATGTCGTGGCGTCTGACACACGAGCGCATGCCGCCACAACCGCGACCAGGGAGCCACCGAGTGCGTCTCTGGCACATGTCAGTTTGCGGCCAAGGTCACCGACACGCTCACGCAGACCAAGGGCGAGTACCTGTTCAACCTCACTGCCCTTCACGCGTACGCCTTCCCTTGCTACAAGCCACCTGCAGCCACGCTCAGTTGCGTGCTCTTTGGACAGGCTCGGGCCGATGGTGGTGTCGTCGTCGGCGGCCTCTGCGACGTTCACGATCGGCCTCTGCGACAAGCTCTCCCCCGCCGATCAGAGCAACGCTTGCAGGTCCTCGTCGGCGTATGTGTGCGAAGACAACGCCCTACAGCGCGCAGCGTTCGAGGCCGGCAACCTCTTGACCTTTGTTCACCAGGCGGCCCGTCCGGACTGTACGGGCTCTTCCTCACTACAAGGCCGCGCAATGTTTGATTGATCTGATTCCAATGGCTGCCTGGCTGACATCACGGCGATCACGCCGACACAGCGCATGCGGTGGCTTCTGGCTTCTCGCTCCACTACTCCATGGGCTCGCAGGACGACTGCCCCACGAACCGTAAAACGTTCGTGCTTGCCTGCTCTCCTGCTGATGAAACATCGCTGATCCATCTCTCATCACGCTGACATACACACGCACACACAACACAGTATTGTCCACTTCCACTGCCTGCTTGGAGCAATCCCTCACGTGGCGCAGTACTCCCATTCTCCGCGCCAGTGCGAGCACCACATCAACGTCACCACGCACTATGCTTGCCCCGTTTGCAACGACTTTGACCTCGTCCAGGCACGCCCCTGTCAACGCTATCTCCTCACCTTCCTGCTCCCTTTCAGAGACGCCTTTGTGCGTGCGCGCGATCGTCGTACTGACTTTAGCACAACGTCGTCTACGACACGCAGGTGGTGGGCGCATGCCAGTCCAACGGCGAGCGGAAGGTGCACTACGAGAGTCTCGTTCCCTGCATCGGCGTGCCTGAATCGACCCGTGAACGCTGCTCCGAAGTCGAGGCACGCACTCTCTTTCTCTCTCTCTCTCTCTCTAGCTCCTACTATCCCTTGTTGCTGGGCTTGGCTTCGTTCCTTTGCGCACCTCTGATCACTGCTCGCTCATCGTGGCTGTCTCTGGCGTTCTATCATGTGGCAGGTGAACGAATGGGCGATCATGTTCATCGCCGGGCTCGTCATACTGACTACGGCGGTCCTTACCCTCGCCGCCGTTCACTTGTGGCGAGTGAAGAGTAGGACCGAACAGAAGTACGCCCTGCTGGTTCAGGTACCTAACCTTCCTCGCTCTTTCCATTAACGCCTTGGCCACACATGATGAGTGCGTGCGTCCTCGGCTGACACTGCATGCATCTGCAGGAGACCACAGCGCCTATGGAGATGCAGGAGCTCGACGATGGCATCGGCGAGCCAATCGATGGGGAGGCTGGTGCTGCTGCGTACCAGTAGGCCTTACTCTCCACTGGGCCCCAAGCCTGGCCAGCCTTTTCCTTTCATTTCTTTTTCATTTCTTTTCAGAATGTTCGTCGTTTCCAACATTCATGGCATTCCGGACACAACGGAATACAAATTGGCGCCAAAACGGTGGAGTTGCGTTTTGTCTGTTATTCGGGGGAGGGGGCGTGTGACGGGCCAGCCTTGGTGTGCGTAAGACAAGACAAGAGAGGGAGAGAGAGAGAGAGATCTGGCCAAAGGAGAGCCCTGGGCTCGTGTGTAGAGGAGAGAGCGAGATACATAGATTTTTATAAAATGACGGATCCGGCGCCGTCCAAGGTGAAGGTGGTGGTGCGCATTCGGCCGTTCGTGGCCAAGGAGTCCCACAAGCGCTGCGTGATGGTCTCGCAGGCCGAGAAATCGTCCATCGAATTGCGGCAGAGCCCGCACGCACCTGCCCTCAGCTACGGGTAACCCCCTTGTCCCCCTCCTCTTCCCCTGCAGCACCTCAAGCAGGATCTTCAAATGTTGGGTCGCCCGACCTAAAATTTGTTGAATCGAAAAATTTGCAGATTCGATGGAGCGTACGACTCGGACTCGCAGCAGGAGCAGCTGTTCCACAACGAGATCGAGCCCATAATCGGCTCAGTCTTCAAGGGCATCCACACCACCATTTTCGCCTACGGCATCACTGGCGCAGGTACACACAGCCGACGGCTCACACACACGCACACACTGCTCTCAGCGCTCGTCTGGCTCCCCTGCTCGCTCACTGGCGCCTCGCTCACCACTGGTACTGGCACTGGCGCGTGACAGGCAAGACGTTCACGATGCAAGGCTCGGACGAGCAGCCGGGTCTGATCCCCCGCGTGGCGAGGAAGGTGGTGTCGCTCGCGGCCCAGCACACGGCCGCGGCGGCGGCCAAGGGCGTCACGGGCGGCAAGTGCTCGGTCACGGTGTCCTACCTGGAGATCTACAACGAGAAGGTGTACGACCTGCTGCGGCCCAAGACCAAGGACCTGCCCATCCGCGAGGACACCAACAAGAACATCCTCATTCCCGACCTCGCCCAGCTGCCCGTGCGCACGTACGAGGACTTTGCCAACACCTACGCCGAGGGCTGCAAGAACAGGACGGTGGCGCCGACCAGCCTCAACGCCCACTCCAGCCGCAGCCACGCCGTCCTCATCCTCACGGTAACTAACTCCCCTTGATCGCACACGCCGTCCTCACACGGCCGAGATCTCACACCGCACACGCACGCATGCACGCGATCAGATCAAGCACAGGGACGGCAAGCGCAAGTACGTGGGCAAGCTGCATCTGATCGACTTGGCCGGAAGCGAGGACAACCGCCGAACGGACAACATCGGGATACGCATGACCGAGAGCAGCAACATCAACAAGTCGCTGTTCGTGCTGGGCAAGGTCGTCAACGCGCTCAACGACGGCTCGGTACCGATTCTGCCACCATCTGCACAGTCCATGCCTGCTGCGTGAGTGCGATGTGACTCACCTGCTGCGTCTGTACGATGTGTGGAACACGCAGAGCCGGGTCCCCTACAGAGACAGCAAGCTCACGCGCCTGCTGCAGGACTCGCTGGGCGGCAGGAGTTACGGCGTGATGATCGCGAACGTCTCGCCCTCGGTCAACCACTACCAGGACACGTTCAACACGCTCAACTTCGCCTCCAAGTCGCGCCAGATCATCAACAAGCCCGTCGTCAACACCGTCGACGGTACCATCCTCTCCTCCTCTCTCTCTCACTGCCTCGCCTATGCTGACTCGCGTGCGCGCAATGCGATGGCGTGGAGCAGATGAGGCCTCGCGCAAGGCGCTGCTCGAGGAGTACCTAGAGTTGAAGAAGCGGATGCCCGGCGCGGCTGGCAAGGAGAACCGCAACAACATGAGCAATGCCTCGAGGCGTGGAACCAAGGACCGCGCCGGCGCCGGCGCCGGCGGCGATGGACAGAAAATCGACGTGAGCGATCTCGAGGCCTTCATCGCGCAGAAGACCAGGGAGGTGCTGGAGCAGCGCATCAACGACATGTTCGGCGGGGAGGAGGTCCTCAAGTCCAAGATGGAGAACGAGAACTTTAGGATGCTCAAGGAGCTCGAGCGCCGCCTCGTCGAGACCAACAAGCGCCACCTGGAGGAGTGCTTCGACGACGACGAGGACGACGAGCTCAACTACAACGCGAGCGCCAACGACGCCGACGCCGACGCTGGCAGCGGCAGCGCGAGCCAGAGCCACGGCGATGCCAAGGCCCTGCTGCTGACGCCGTTCACCAAGGTGACGACGGGCGTGGACATGGCTCGACGGGCCAAGAAGTACGCCAAGCGAGGCCAGTTCGATCGGGCGATCCGCTACTACAATCGGCGTACGCGCTCCTCCTCCACCGCCATCAAGCGAGAGCGTGTGTGTGTGCGTGGTGTCTGACGTGTCGTTACTTCGTCAGTGCTGAGGGTCATGCCTGAGAAGGAGCCGTTCATCCGCAAGAAGATCGCCAAGCTCGAAGAGCGCAAGCGAACCGAAGCGACCACACCCGCGGACACGCTCCGAGGTACCTCGCTTTCTGTCCACCAGCCAAGACACGCACGCACGCACGCACGCACGCACGCACGCACGCACGCACGCACGCACGCGCTCACGCTTGGATTGTGTGGTGCAGAGCGAAGGACGAAGAGGAGCGACACGTCCACGCCGTTCCAGCCATCGTCATCGGAGGACCTGTCGTCGCTCATGAAGTCGCTCAGCCTGTCCGACGGCGGCGGCGGCAGGACACAGGCGGGACCCGTCAAGAAGCTGTCCTTTGACGACTGCGACCCCACTCTGAGCAGGTCTTCACACTCCTCTGACAGGAAGCGATCCTCAGTTCGATCAAAGGTGCATTCATTGCTCGCTCCTGCTCGCGCACTCCATCACGCACGCGCACGCGCACACCACGCACGCCTTGGAGTGTCATCAGTCTCACGTGGAGGCATGGCTGCGCGCGTTCGTGACAGGCGGGTACGACGGAACAGAAGCGACGCCAGCAGACGCCGGCGGCCAAGCTGACGACCACGACTGGCAGCGGCAGCGGCAGCAGGCTGCTCGGGTCCGCACAGAGCCGGGTCGCCTCTAGCGGGAGGCCCAAGCAGGGCAGCTCTGCGCACGCCGCTGTGGAGAGGAGCGCCTCGAGGGAGAAGAAGACGAGGAGGGAGGCGTCCAAGGCCGCCGACGCTGTGCTGCCGTCAGCGCCGCGGGAGACGTCGCTCCGCCGCAAGCAGTCGCGATCGCCCAAAGCCGTTGAGGTTGAGGTAACACTAGAAGCAGAGGAGGAGGAAGAGGAGGAGATGGTGATGGACAAGGCCAGCGGCGCTGAGGAAGACGAAGCGCTCGACGAAGGCCAGGTAGAGACGAGCGAGGGCGAAGACGAGGAGGAGGAGGAAGAGGATGACGACGAACGGGTGGCGGGCAAGACGTCGAGCGTCGTACGACGTCGCCACAGCGGCAGCGAGAGCGAAGAGGAGGACGATGAGGACGAGGACAGCGATGGCGACTACCTCGACACCAAGGCACACGGCGCCCACAAGACCGTCCGATCCGCTGACGATGACGATGAAGAGGACCGTGAGGCTTCGCCAGGCGATCACGACACCAACGAGCAGCGCGAGGAGGTACGTACACACATGCACGCACGAACGCTCCACCTTGCTCTCGCTGGATGGATGATGAAGACTCAAGCTCGAGGGCTTGGGTCGCCTTGCAGGACGTGCTGCACGTGGTGAACACGGGCACGCTGAAGGAGCTGCTCGAACTGCACGGCATCGGCAAGAAGCGTGCCGAGGCCATCATCGAGAACCGGCCGTTCGCCAAGGTGCGTCATCGTCCTCCTGCGTCGTCCATGGCTGCTGTTGTGGAAGGTCCTCCGATCTAACCCTGTTGCGCTCCACACACACACACACACGACACACGCACTCACGACACACAGCTGGCCGAGCTCAAGAAGATCGGGCTCGGCGATAAGCTCTTTGAGTCATTCATGAAGCGCAACGTGTGGGAGGCCGTCTGACGATGATGATGCTGATGCTGACGATGACACAAGATCACGCTCACGCGTTTGTACTAGCTGCCCACACTCTCTCCCGTCCACCCACCCTCTCCTGCTGGCTCTCTTGACGTGGAGCCTGACATACAGCGACGACACCTAGTCCTGTTCCAATGTAAACTCGAAAGCGCGCAGAGTGTGAGAGAAGGAGTGCGGCCGTACGGCGGTCCTCTTAGACGGTCCGGTAGAACTCGCCGGTGGCGGGGCGGATCTTGAGCCAGTAGTAGGCGATCATGCCGGGGATGACGACCAGCGCGAGGAGGCCGACGAGGACCCACCCGATCGCGAGGCCCGCCTTCAGTCCGCTCGTGTCTTCGCCTGCGCGCCCACACACACCCGCAAGTCAGCTCACGTAGGGAGCTCTCACGCGTGCACACACGTCGAGGATGGGCGGGCTGGTACTCTCGGGCTTGGGGACGGGCGAGGGGGAAGTGACGCAGGGCAGGTTCTCGTATTTGTTGTCAACCGTGATGGGCACGACGGGCGGGACGGTGGCCGGGTTGGCCGCGCCGATGATGCCGATCAGGATCCTCTTGCCCGAGGTGCCTGGCGATCGCAGCAGCAGCAGCACGCATTCCCGTGTGTGTGAGCAGAGCAGAGCAGAGCACGACCGTCGTATGACGTGTGCAACAGCACAGAGCGAGCGCGCGGTACCAGCTTGGTCACAGCCAGCGCCGGAGCCGTGATCGACGTCGGCGTGGACGACGACGGTGCGGCCGAGGAGCGAATAGACGTTGGGGATGTTCGTGTCCACGTAGCTGTACCACCCGAGCCCGGTCTTGGGATCAAACGACTGGATGTTGCCCTGTGCGCTCACGTTCACGCCCCAATCCGCCGACATGCAATGCACGGTGAGACGACCAACCGCGCACACAAGGGCTAGGGCGAGACTGTACCAGATCGCCGACGTGGCGCGGCGCGGTGCTGGGCAGCTCGTGGTTGCGGCCGTTCGGGTTCCAGTGCGCACCGGCGCTCGAACCATCGGCGGCCGACAAGTCTCCGTACTGGACCAAACCAGTTGCGAACGCGCGTGCGTATGCAGATAGGGCAGAGCAAGTTCGTCAGCCGAAGCCCAACAAGCCAGTCCGCCCGCACGGTGTGAAAGGTTACCTGATGAATGTGGAATCCGTGCTTGGTGTTGAGCTTCAGGCCGGCCACGCTCGCCACCACTTGCACTCCCTTCGGCGTGTCTGTGAGCCAGACCGTGCCGGAGCAGCTGGCGTTGCAGTTTGAGGTCGGCTGCAGCACGGCGACTGCGGTCACCAGTTCTTCGTTGGCGTCTTTGCAGTGACACATGCGAGACGACGAAGAAGGTCAGAGTGTGCGTGCGAGCGTGGAGGAGGAGGGGGCTCTGTGAGAGTGTACTGAGCGAGGGATTGTTGTCTGTGTTGGTGATGCCGATTACGCACACGGCCAGTCGGTTGCTGTTGGGGAGGCTGGGATCGGTGCAGTTGTCGGCGCTGGCGTAAAGCACCGCGGACAGTCCCACGATCGAGCTGCGCGTCAACATGCGAACGTGAGGATCAGCGGCAGACCAGTCGTTAGGTGGCGCGCGCGAGAGAGGAGGAGCGAGGTATGGTGGCGCACTATTCATCGTCGGCCAACTCGACCAAACTGATGTTCTGCGCGGCCTCGATGATGCCGTTCTTGGCGCTCCAGTTGCCCTGTCAGACGAGGCGCAGACGGACCACACACGCACGGAAAGAGTTAGTTCAGCACACGCGCACGCGCAATGTCAGTTAGGAATGGGTGGCGGGAGGAACCAGGTCTCCAGCGTGGCGGCCATCATCAGGCGGGCAGCCGTGCACGTTCTTGCCATCGCCTATGAAGCGAGGGCCGGCCGACTGACCCGTGGCCAGGTCCGTCAGATCGCCATACTGTGCACACGCAGCAACACATCAGCATCAACGCTCATCAATCCGCTCACACAAGCACAGCACAGCACAGCACACCTGGTTGATGCTGATGGCGTACTGAGCATTGCCCAGGTTGCCAGAGATCTGCGGCGCAACCGTCACCTGCGCGCGTGCGTGATGGGCCATCAGCGTCATATCCCCATGAGAGCCAACGGCACCACGCGAGGGAGGGAGGGAGCGGGCGTACGTCGTCGAGCGTGTCGGCGTAGAAGGAGATGTGGCCTTGGACGTTGAGCGCTCGGCCGTAGTCGGTCGTGGGCTTGAACACGCACTGCGCTCGGACTGCACCCCCCCCCCGCACACCCCACACCCAGAGAAGATGGAGAGAACAAGAAATCAAAAATAAATAAATCACAATTAAAATAAATAGAAAATACAGGAGAGCTGCACGTACATGGCTGGGCGCTCGCGAGCGAGATAAAGGCAACAAGCGCCACTAAGATCGTCAACTGCAGCGTAGCAGAGCCCATCGTCATCTTTCTCCCTTTCTTGTATTGTTTCGTTCTGCGACACTCGGCTTGAGATAAATTAATTGACCAGAATTTGTCGACAATATGACGTCACGCCAGGTCAGCATATTTGTATGACGTCACGCCTGGTCAGGATGCCACGTCAGCAACTGCTTTTTTTATTGTTTTCTTCATCTACGTGTAGAGCCGCATCCAAGAGATGATGAGGGGTCACAGCGGCAGGGGCGGCGGTCGATTCCCTGCCCGCGGGGCGAGCTCGTGGCAGCTGGCGCTGTTGCTGTTGCTGTGTCTGCTGGCGCTCGGCCCGCTGCGCGCGACGACTGCACAGGAGGTGCGAGGGGAGCCCGAGGAGGTCGAAGATCAGATCGGATCGCCCCCGAATGGCCAAGAGCCGCCCGCCGCCAAGAACGACCACGCGCTGGCCGTCTACGTCTCCAATCCTTTCCGCGAGCGGCCCCCCATCAACCCGCTCGAGCTCATCTTGTACGCCCCCCACGCCCTCCATTTATTTAATTCATTTTAATTATTGATTTAAAAAATATTTTGGTCGTGTGTGGCGCCACCACCAGTGGAGCAGAGGAGAAGCATCACCAGAAGACGGCCGAGGACGGCAAGTGGCACGTCGATACGGACGTGCTGTGGGAGGTGGGCCTCGGTGGACCCGCACGCACCACGCCTTACATCGTCGATCTCTTCCGGTACGCGTCGAGTGGCGTCCTCGTTCGTGTGTGTGTGTGTGTGTGTGTGAGGTCGTTACTGATCCCGCACGTTGTTGTTGTTGCGCACGCACAGGGATGGATCGAAGCAGGTGCTCGTGAATGCAGGCGGACGCATAGAGTGCTTTGATGCCCGCACCGGACGACGCCTCCCCTGTACGCCTCTCCCTCGAGGAATCCCCCGGCTCATCACATTTGCCTCACTGATCCGCTGAGTGACTGACCGACTGACTGACGTGTCGTTGTCTCGCACTCGATTCTTCAGCGTTCAATCACGGTGGAACGGGGCCCGTGTTTTTGGTCAAACATGATGTCTCTGGTGGTACGCACGCACGCACGCGCGCACGACACCACTCCATGCTCTGCCGCTAAGCTGCCTTGATGTGTACGCCCGGACAGATGGCCGTGATGAAGTGGTTACCGTCGGTGAGGACGGCAACATTCGCGTATGGCACGAGAGCGGATGGGCCGTCTCCTTCCCAGCGTTCGAAATCCCTCACCTGCCCGTCCCACGCGGTTGGTACGAGGGTCTCGAGGCCAACAACGTGCTGCCCTCGCTCTCGCTCTACTCCCGCGACGGCTCGCAGGGCGTGAAGAAGATGCACCAGATCACCCGCAACTTCTCCTCGCTGGGGCTCAGCGTCCACCAGCCTGCCGGTGCGCCCCCTCCGCCAAACGCGCCGCTGCCCGACGTCGGCAGTCCGCCCAAGTCCGCCTCGCCCAGCCCGCAGACGCCCGTCAGCGCTGCCGCGTCGCCGACTCCAGAGAAGGAGCCCGAAGACGCCGTGTGGAAGGGGTTCGAGGGATGGCTGCCTCCGGAGGGCATCAAGAGTCTCGACGTAAGCTCACTATCATCACGCACGTTTCCCTCTGATTACTGACCTCAAACTCGTTCCCCAGCTGTTCCTGCCTTCAGAGAAGGAGAACATGATGGACCAACAACCGCTCACCCGAGTGCGACCGGCCAAGAAGTTTGCCATCCCCGAGCCGGACGACAACGTCGTGGTTCTCGACCCGCACGTCCTCTGCGAACCTGGTACGGCTGCAGCGTTCGCTTCGCGCACGACCGGACAACCTAATCTAATTCATACATGCGTGACAATGCGTCATACGTGGACGTAGTCGTGCGGGACGTTGATGGCGATGGCGTCGATGATCTCCTGGTCGCCGTTTCCTACTTCCTCTACAAGTACGCCATCACGTCACTCGTCGAACTCGCTCAGGTCTGATGTTTGCGCTGTGTGATCTAGCTCGCGGGCTGCGATGCAGGGCGCCGACGGCAGCAGGTACGCGTCTAGCGGACTTGTTTGCTTCAACTTGCCCAACGGCACCATCAAATGGCACACCGCGCTCGATCTCTCCTTTGCCGATCGTGACTACTCGACCTACGTAAGCCTCTTACTCTCCTGGAGATCCTGTTCTTTCAGTCTGGCTCAGTGTTCTGATGCCAATGGTGGCGTAACAGATCTACGAGGCGCCAATTGTGGGCGACATTGAGGGCGACGGCAATGCAGAGATCCTGGTGGCCACCGGCCTGGGCATGCTGTACCTGCTCGACGGTAAGACGGGCAAGGTGAGGGACGACGGCAATTTCCCGCTGACCATGGACAGCATCCACGGGCGTGTGGCCATGCACGACGTGGACGGCAACGGCAAGCTCGACATCATCGCCAACGACATCAACGGCAACTTGGCCGTCTTTGATCACGAGGGCAACGAACTGTGGAGCACTCAATTCACTCAGTCGTCGCACGCGGTACGCCCAAACAGACTCGTGATGCATCGCGCGGGCGTCGCTGGCCAGTAGCTAAACGCCAGCGCGCTTCAGGGCCCGTCTGTTGGCGACATTAATGGTGACGGCCAAATCGATATCGTGCTGGCCACTGAGCTCGGGCATGTGTGGGCCTGGTGCGTCGTCTTCCACACACACACACACACACACACGGTTCCTTGTTCTCACAGATGACACTGACGCCAAAACGTTGAAACGACCAGGAACGCCAAGACTGGCCACATCATCAACAACTTCCCGATGCGCATGGAGTCGCGCATCCACGACCGCCCGTTGCTGCTCCCGCGGACCGAGGATGCCGACGACGGCCTGTTGATCATTCTCACCGGCGACACTGGCATTCTCTACATCATCAATCCCCTCACGCCGGCCATTGACCGTATCGACATCGGCCACCACTCGTACGCCACGCCATTTGACACCACCATTTCATTCCATCGTGTCACCACTTGCTCACGCTCGCGTGATGCTGCGCGTGCGCGACACAGAATGGGGATGGTGCTGGCGGACGACCTGCTGGGCAACGGCGAGGCGCACTTGGTGGTAGCCTCCACCTCGGGCCGTCTGCTCTCCCTCACAACTTCGCTTCCACTACTGCCGCTCGCCGCAGTGTACGCCGTCCTTCTTCCTCCAGCTCGCTTCACAAATACGTCATCGAGCGCCTCTTTGATGACCCTCCTCCTCGCAGGCGGAGCAACGAGCAGGGCCGTATGGGAGGCGAGTACGGCATCTACGTCTTGGGCGAGAGGTATCGCCAGGTCACCGGACGCACGTTCACCGTTACCTTCCGAATCATCGACAACGCAGAGACGCATCTCGCGCCCTACCACCTCACCGTGCGTGCCACCTCCACGCTTCACCCGCCGCGCGATCAGCCCTCGTTATGGCTTGATCAGCTAGCCCCTAACTCTTCGTTTGTGTCTATGCGTGCGCATACAGTTCTACGTGGGCGGCAGGAAGGTCCTCGAAACGAACTACGCTGACCCTGGGACCTACTCGGTCTCCCTGGACGTGCCTGCGTACGTCGCTCTCTCTGTGAATTCACCACCCCTGCATCACGACTGCGGCGAGCGCGAGGTTAACCCCTAGAGACAACGATCTGCGCAGGGTGGTGAGCAAATCCATCGGCGTGGAGCTGGTGGGCATGAACAAGGTCAGCGAGGAGTGGCACGACAGCTTCACAATCCAGTGCAACATCAACTTTACCCGAACACTCAAGGTACCTTGATCGTCACGCACGCACGCACGCACGCACTAATTCGCTCACTCTGCTCGTGTTCATCCTGTCCTGCAGTGGTTCGTCGTAGGGCCCTTCCTGCTGTGCGCCGCAGCGCTCTTCTATCAGTACGGCCTGCCCGGAGCTTCCGCCAGCGCGGCCAAGAGGACCCGACCATCACGATCATGACCCCACTCCTCCACTCTCCCTCTTCCCCTCTCCTCTTTGCTCTCACCAACTTCTCTCCTCACAACACCAGCTCCTCATAGACTCCCACAGGTGGCAAGCTTGTCTTCTTCCAAACAACAGGGACAACAAGAACACACAAGAACATTCTGGCGGGAGGTTCATGTGGTCGTGTGTGCGTGAGTGTGGCGGTGGAGCTCGTAACATGCGCTCACGTGCGGAGAGATCAAGACGAGACGAGTCTGTTCCCGTTGGCGTCTTCGAACCGGCCCGTGAAAGGTCAGCGAAAGTTTATCATCTTTGGGACGCTGTCGCCGACAGGTTCCCAATCCAATGCCCGCTAGCCCTGAGGCTCGGCGTCCAAAATGTCGGCAGTGTAGATGACGGCGGCCGTACGGGAAAAGCAGAGGGAAGCGCCGAGGCGTCGGCCGACACGATGAACACTCCGGCCCGGCAAGGCCCAAAAGGTGCGTAGAAGCAAAGTCATCACAGTCCCAAACACGCACCGGCTGGCCCACCCCACGCCCACCAAGGTATCTCCTCCATTTAGCTCTGCAGTTCTCTGCAAAACTTCTCTTGTGTTGGCACTCTACTCCACACACCTCTGGGCGCTGTCCCAGTGCGCCGGAGCCAGCGGATAAGGAGAGCATCACCACACAGCTCACCGCCATTATCATTCAAACACCCCAACCCCCTTGAAGAGAGAAGGAGAGAGAAGAGCGAGAGCGAGAGGAGAGCGCACACACCTAAACTTTTTAGTTCCTATTCCCTACACACACACACACGCAGTGAGAAGAGTTTGAGCCGTCGCCCTAGAGCAACACACCAAGACAAAGAGAGCAGACACAACACACAACACAACACACAAGATGTTCTCCAAGGAGATGAGAGAGAAGCTCAGCAAATACTACGACGAGATCTCCACGGTGATCTTGTCGAGGCAGCACCCGGTCACCGGCCTCCTGCCCGCCTCCACCGCTTGTAACGAGCACGGCGACTACAACGACGCTTGGTACGTGGCGCCCTCTCCCCCTTCACACGTGCATCTCGCTCGCTCCCTTGCGCTCAACTCCGAGTTCGATTTAGATTTCATTTGTTTTTGATTTTCCTTTTGGTTTCTCTTTCATTATGTGATTTCTTTTTTGTTTCTCTTGATTATTTGATTTTCTCATCGATTTTCTTTCTCGGTCACTGCGGCAACACAACGACGACACAGGGTGCGAGATAACGTGTACAGCATCCTGTCCATCTGGGGTCTGGCCCTGGCCTACCGCAAGATCGACGATGACGACGGTCGCACCTACGAGCTCGAGCAGGTGCGTAACTAAACTTCCCCCGAGCTGCACTGTCAGTGTTGCGAGCCCATAACTAACTCGGCTGGTTGTCGTCCTGGGGTCGCGCCAATGCACGCGTGCAGAGCGTGGTGAAGCTGATGAGGGGCCTGCTGTTCAGCATGATGCGACAGGCGCACAAGGTGGAGGCGTTCAAGAAGTCGCACGCGCAGTGGGACTGCCTGCACGCCAAGTACAACACGGCCACGGGCGACACCGTCGTGGCCGACCACGCCTGGGGCCACCTCCAGCTCGACGCCACGTCCATCTTCCTGCTCATGATCGCGCAGATGACCACGTCGGGCCTGCGCATCATCTTCACCAAGGACGAGGTGGCGTTTGTGCAGAACCTCGTCTTCTACATCGAGCGCGCCTATCGCACGCCCGACTACGGCATCTGGGAGCGCGGCAACAAGATCAACAACGGCTACGTCGAGCTCAACACGTCGTCCGTGGGCATGGCCAAGGCCG
This sequence comes from Acanthamoeba healyi, assembly GCA_000826305.1. Classification (NCBI taxonomy): domain Eukaryota; phylum Discosea; order Longamoebia; family Acanthamoebidae; genus Acanthamoeba; species Acanthamoeba healyi. The sequence goes on along the minus strand of CDFA01024930.1, from coordinate 2,730 downwards.
CGCTCGAGTCGATCAACGGCGTCGACCTGTTTGGCTGCTACGGCTCGCACGCGTCGGTCATCCACGTGCTCGGCGACGAGATCGGACGCAACCGCATCACGCTCGAGAACCTCCTCCCGCGCGAGTCGCTCTCCAAGGAGGTCGACGCCGCCCTGCTCAGCGTCATCTCCTTCCCCGCCTTTGCCGTCGAGGACAAGGAGCTCGTCGAGCGCACCAAGCAGGAGGTCATCAACAAGCTCCAGGGCGAGTACGGCTGCAAGCGATTCCTGCGCGACGGCCACCAGACCGTCCTCGAGGACAAGAGCAGGATCTGGTATGGTACGTACAATCACCACCGACTCCTCGCGCCTCATCAGCCTTGAATCCAGGAGCGCTCACTGTGGCCCCGTGCAGAGCCGTGGGAGCTGAAGAAGTTTGAGAACGTGGAATCCGAGTGGCCGCTGTTCTACACCTATCTCTACCTCGACGGCCTGTTCACGGGCAACAAGGAGCAGACGGCCGAGTACCGCGAGCGGCTGGAGAAGGTGTCGGTCGTGGTCAACGGCGTCAAGCTGCTGCCCGAGCTCTACTTTGTGCCGCCCGAGTACATCGAGCGCGAGAAGAAGCAGCCGCACTCGATGCCGCGCCACGCCAACGAGAACGTGCCGCTCATCTGGGCCCAGAGCCTGTGGTACCTCGGCCGCATGATCGATGACGGCCTGCTGGCCGTGGGCGAGATCGACCCGCTCGGCCGACACAAGCAGCGCTACAACATGGAGCCGCGCGTCCAGGTGTGCCTGCTCGCCGAGGACGAGGAGCTCCAGTCCCAGCTCCTCAAGTACGGCATCTCCACCCAGATCCCCGAGCAGATCGAGCCCATCCAGCTCCGTCCCGCCCGCGACCTCCAGTATGCCTACAGTGCGTCTCTCTCTCTCTGCCTCTGTGCGCGTGTGCATTGCCTGTTGAGGCTCTCAGTGCTCACTGTGTGTGCGTGTGCTCGCTTGACAGACAAGCATCTGGGCGTGAACGAGAAGCTGGGGCTGTCGGGCCGACCCGATCGTCCGATGGGCTCGCTGTCCACGAGCCGCGTGCTCAACATCAACAACAAGACGTGCGTGTTCATCCCGCAGTTCATGGACCAGCAGGACTTCTACATTCAGCGCGACTTCAACCTGCTGGCCGACACCATCAAGTCGGAGATCACGTTCATCAGCAAGCACTGGCGCCAGCCGGGCAGGCCCACCATGACGCTGCTGCTCGACAAGCACATGTTCAAGGACGGCAAGAAGGCCTTCCTGTCGCTCATGCGCGACCTCAAGGAGGACAAGCGCATCAAGCTCGGCCGCCTCCAGGAGCTCCTCGTCACCGCCACCACCGTCCGCATCGACTTCCTCCAGGAGTTTGAGTTTTCGACCCAGCCCATCGAGCGCAAGGTCGCCACCGCGCGCCACTACCTCCTGCCTCAGGACGAGTCCACCAAGCAAGACGGTACGCAGTTCCTCCTTCCCGCTGCAGCTCTCAGCCATGACGATCTGACGCTCGTGCTCGTGCTCGGTACAGACTCGGACAACGTGATCAAGTTCAAGAAGGAGAAGTTCCTCAAGCCGCAGTCGCCGCGCACCAATAGCTTCAACATCGACGACGAGATCGCCCTGTCCTCCTCGCCTCAGATCCCGCCCTTCCTTCTCGGCGCCATGCCCCTCAAAGGTACTGCCGGCCGCCGCCGAACTAAACTTGACAGCACACTGGTGGCGCTGGCGCTGACGTGTTGTACACACACAGCGGAGAAGAAGCAGGCCGCGATCAGCCAGAGCGGAGAGGAGCACTCGATCAAGCGAATGGAGGACGTGGGCGGTCTCCAGGCCGCGAACCAGGTCCTCCAGAGCCTGCATCACACCAAGGACCTCGAGGAGCAGATCCTGCTGCTCCAGCGCCTGGCCTCGCTCGAGGGCCTCGAGTACGCCACCGATTTTGTTCACCCCGACGGGCGCAAGGCCACCGTCAGGGAGCTCATCCACGAGGTCTACGAGAAGGCCAGTACGTACACCCACCTGACGCACACTCACGCACGCACGCGCACTTGATCAGTGACGCTTGCACGACGATCTGTTTCCAGCCGACCGTAGCAAGTGGTCCGTCGTGCGTCGTGCGGCGTCCCTGCTGGAGCGGATCGTGTTCGGTCTCATGGGCTGCGTTACCGAGATCCTCGTCCAGGGCAAGGAGATCACCATCGGTCGCTCCATCAGCGAGGAGACCGTCATCCGTGAACCTCTCGCTCCCGGCGTACGCGCAGCCCTCCTTGCCTTCAGTGTCGTTTTGGAGTTGCTCGCTCACTCCTTTCATCATGCCCCCACAGATGATCATCGAGAAGATGAAGAAGTTCTGCAAGCGGGACGTTCGCGACATCGCCCTCACGCAGGAGCTTCTGATCTACATCGGCTCGTTCATGCGCGCCCGCCCGTCGCTCTTTGACGGCTCGCTCCGTCTGCGCGTCGGTTTCATCATCGACGCCATGATGCACGAGCTCGAGCAGGAGCGTCTCTCGCTCGGCCACGAGTACGACCAGCACCTCTACGAGCACCTCATGGCCCTCTCGCCCATCCAGATGAAGAGTACGTCGCCCGCACCATCCACACACTCTCAGCAGCATTTGGTTGCTCACCCCATCATGGCTCTGCTCCACTCTCCATCCGCAGAGCTGCTGAACCAGGTGCTCCTGTACGAGGACTACGTCAACGACTCGATTCACGA
>CDFA01024924.1:0-12186 GCA_000826305.1 Acanthamoeba healyi | reverse complement strand
GCACGAGCCCTAGCACAAGCATGTGAAACAAAAGAGCAGCACAACATTGCGCATCAACAGCAAACACGTACATTGTGGCGTCATGCCTCCTCTTCCTGTTTCCCTTGGAGCCGCGACGAGTGCGCTTCTTGCTGTTGTATTGCCCTACGCACACACACCTAGAAAGAGCTCAAACTCACACACTAAAAATAAACTCTAATCGTTTGCTAGAAAGCCAACATACGTGGTACTTGGGCCACGCACATGCTGCTGCTCCGCCATGATGAACGACTTCCCTGCCCTGTGTCAAACCTTCTGTAGTGCCCCACCCAACAACGGTCATGAGTGAAACCAAGACCACGGAGCAAAACAGCAGGGGTTCCCCGTACCTAAGTGGTGCTTCCCCTACGGAGAGCACTCTGAATAATGCGTTCTCCGCTCGGGCGAGCCCACTGAGCACCATAATCCTGGTTTTATCCCACAGGACACAGAAAACTCCAGTACAGCCCCCTTAAAAATGATTGCCCCCCGACATTTGGCTGGCAATTCTTGTGGTCATCTTGGTCGTCCTAGGAAATCCGGGTTTTTACTGAACAGGTTGCGCAACCTGTTGTGTGTCAAACACCAACGCTCATTAGCGTGAGTGCTCTCCATAGGGGAAGCACCGCAGGGACGAGATGCGTGCTGATGGATTCGCGATTTCGCCGCGATTTGGACTGCGATTTCTACGTGCAGCGGTGAGTTTCATCTTCAATAACAACAGCAACGTAAGGCACGTGACCATGCCCTCATGTTTTAACCTGCTTGCCAATCTTGGTCAAGGATTGCCATTTCGCTGTTTGCCATCTAAATCTTAACCTATTTATTGTGATCACTCCTTCACAGCAGGAGGACACTACACCATATCACGCGGCGCGTACTCGAACTCAGCTACGCTATCCAGCTTGCGGTCCCAGTAGCAAATGGTGATCATCTCCTCCGGGCACTTCTCCGTGGTCCTTGACATGAGGTACATCGCATCAGTGTTGTTGAACGGCAAGCCGATTGACTCCAGCTCCTTCGGGTGGGCCTTGAACGTAGTCAGATAGATCTCGTTCAACGTGGTGATGGGCATGTGGACGGCTTTCCACACAGCAGCAGGATCGTGGTCATCAGCTGACGTCACTGTGACCCATATGTTGAGCAGGACTGGCCCCTCGCCCTCGTCGTGAAGGCGAAACGCGTTGTTCACACACCGGAGGACATGAGCGCGACGATGGGGGAAACAGTCAAAGATCTCTTGCATGGTTCGTGTTCCCTCCTGCGCTGTGTTGTGCTGTGTGGTGATAGAGATACTGACTCAGTCTGACCGCCCTCCAAACCCCTACTAGCACTTAAGATGGCGCTGTTGTCCTCAAGTGAGTCAGGACGCGTGCATGACCCTTGGCCACGTAACGATGCACAGAAACCCCGCTCCTGTGTACGTTTGTTCCCCCTTTGCGCGTCAATTCTCTCTTTGTTCCCGCTTGCCGCACAGCACCGCACTGCACCGCTCACGATGAACAACTTAGAACACCTTCTTCTCACACGCATAGCGTCGATCTCTTCGCAGCTGCAGGTCATCAGCGACCGCCAGGACACAATGATCAGGGTTATTAACGCCCAGAGCAATGCTCTTGTCCGCATTGAGCAGCGCTATGCGCCGCTCACTGTCGATAAGATCCGGGTTGCTGTTCTAGAAGCTCGTGAGAGATTCTACTTCGAGCATGGCGGTCTTGGTCGTCCAGGAGATGGTGTTCGTGCTGATGAGCTCCTCCTTAGAGACCTAAAGGTGCGTTTCCACGCGACTGCTGTGGATCCCGAGGTACGAGGCTGGCTCAAGCGCAACCACTCCAACTGGGTGCATACCTCCTCCCTATTGTCACACAAATGATCTCTTCAATACCTTACGTTCTACCTCACAGATCCGTTCACGCCGAAGGAAGCTCATTGGTAAGGTAAAAGAAATGATCCTTCATGCGTTCATCACCTACGCCAACGAGAACGAGGCATCCATTGCGCTCAAAGTGAAGGCCTTCTCTTTTATTAGGGAATTGGCAGAACGTACGTATCACACCCCTTAGCCGCTCACTCACCGCTCAATTGGATTACTTCTCACACTAGGTACCTCTGTGCAGATGACGACAAGAGGAATGCCTTGCTGATTGCCTCCTTCCACGCCATCGATGAGCTTGTCTTTTTGGACGCACCAACTCCCAACAGGGCGCCATTCCACACCTCCGCGAGCTTGGCGTTCTTCAACAGCATGTTGCTCAGCAACTGCAACGCGGAGCGTCCTCTCAAGGAGCCCTTGTTCAAGCGCCTCAACAAGATCGTCGACGTACATTGCCATCTTAAGCACGCGCACGCACACACCCATACACACCATAATTAACAATGTCCCTAATCAACAGAGCGACTGTGACTCTGACATTGAAGCTTCCTCAGCTGCGCAGCCCCCTTCCAACCCCAACACGCACCATGTGGATTCCCAGGGCGAGGTTGAAGAGCTCTTCATCACCGTACCTTACTCCCACTCCTTCACTCTTACTCACGCACTCTTGCTAATATCCTTCCTTGTTCTTTGTCAGGACACATCCGTCGATGCCCTTGCTAATAACGGTCCTCCGTCTGCTTCACCCACCAGCGAGTACGACCACAGCAACGTAGCACCCCATCCTCAACGCATCAACGCCAACGAAACCTACTTCGGTGACCTTGAGCTCACCCAGTGCGACGACTTCCACACCGGAGACGAACAGCAGAGCGTACATGACAATGGACGCAAGGACAACGACGATGACCAAGACGAAGACAATGACGACGACGACGACGACGACGACGACGACGACGACGATGAACACGAAGACAACGACTCCCAGAGCGACGACGTGGGCAACAGGTCGCCGATCTCCAGGTCTTCACACAAGCACGGGCGCAAGCACCTGAGACAGCCCACCGCAAGCCCCAAGCGCCAGAGGAAGGAGAAGAGGCAGAGGAAATCTGTAGCGAAGCGTCAGGAGACCATCGCGCCTACCACAGAGGGCAGAGTGAGGCGTCCCATTCGCCCTACACCTAAGGGCGCTGACCTCATCGCAGCACGCGCCTCAAAGCGGAGCAAGGTAGCAGCTCACTCACGCAACCCGACCGCCACTCCAGCCCTTACTGTACGAAGATCACCTGCCTACTTTGCCTGCTAACCAACATTCTCTCACACTCTCACCAGCACCAGGAGGAGCTAGCTGGAATCCTCAGCGGTCTGCCGCGCTCGGTCGCCGAGTAGTCTTTTGGACACGCTGGTACGGAGCCAGGTCAACGCCCAACTGCCACGCACCATGCCCTCCTCGAGCAGATCACCGCAGCCCTTCATCTTGCACCTCGACTCCCATGAGCAGCTCCCCTTGTTGTGCCAGAACGCCTGATTTATTTCTTATTCATAAACATACACATTTCACCCACATGCTCTGCTCGCTCACTTCCCGCCTGCTCGCACCAAACCACCAAACACGCGTGAAACGGCTGCATGCGCCAAAGTTGGACCCACTTTGAACTCACCCTTTTCCCTCCTGCTCGCTAGGACACGCCTGTTTCCCGCTCCAGGCGAACAATCACACCTTTTCCCCGCTTCTACGTTCCAGCAGTGTCAGTCGTGCCCGCAGGGAGAGGAAGTGACCATGGCGCAGTTCGAGCCGGTCTACGCCGGCGTAGGCCTCGTGGTGGTGTCGCTGCTGCTGCTGCTGTTCCTCTTCAGCCACACCATTGTGCAGCCGCTTGAACTCGAGAACTCTGCGGTGCAGGGGAACGACGAGCGGACGGACGCCACCAACCACACGCTCGTGGTCTATGCCTACTGGGAGCGCGACGACGTGTACGCCGAGAACCTGCGCTACTTCCTGCGCGCGGGCGTGGGCTCGGCCGAGGAGAGCGAGCGCGACGGGGTGGCCTACCTCATCATCGTGCAGGGCCACACGCTGTCCGTCGACGTGCCGCCGCACGTCAGGGTGTGGAAGCGCAACAACACGTGCTTCGACTTTGGTGCAGTGGGCGAAGCCCTGCGCAGTCATGAACTCCAGATCCCCGCCTTCCGTTACTACGTCATCCTGTACACACGCACTCCATCTCATGCCACCATGCCCTTGCTCTCACGCACGCTTTCTCTTCCTCCGCGTTCGCTCTTTGTGGGGCATCATCACCACCACGACCGTCGCCACGACCACCAGGAACTCGAGCGTGAAGGGACCCTACCTGCCGGCGTATTGGCCGTCGAGCGTGCATTGGTCCACCATATTCACCAGCCGCATCAATGACCGCGTGAAGCAGGGTACAACGCGATCGTGCGTTTGTGTGTTGCAGCGCGCGTTGATCGATGCGCGAGACTCTCACACTGCAGACGGCCGCCTCCATTCATAACACGCGCAGTGGGCACGTCGATTGTGTGCTTGCCTGCGTCGGACCTGGGCGGCTACGGGCCACGCATCGAGGGCTTCGCGTGGGCGACCGATCGTGTGGGCATCGAGCTCGGCTTGAAGCACGGAGTGTTTGATTGCTTCACCGACAAGGTCGCCGCCATTGTGCAGGTGCGCCCTCCCTCCCTCTTCCTCATGCGTAGACTCTACTCTCGTGCAATGCTGAGCGCACGCACGGACTCACGCACGTGATCGATGCAGGGTGAGTACGGCATGTCACGCACCATCCTGAAAGCCGGATACACGCTGGACTCGCTGCAGCTCAAGTACCAGGGCGTCAACTGGACCGACTCTGCCAACTGGCGATGCAACTCCAATCGCCACCCCACACGATTTGACGCCTACGACGGCATCAGTACGCGCTGCTCTCTCACTCCCTTACTCCTTTAGTCTCCTTAAGGCGCCGCTCTGGCCTAGCAATGCGTGCGCACGGTGATCTCATCCCTTCCCCCACCGCACGCGCACGCGCGCCTGTGCAGGCATGCATCCGCTGGAGACGGTGTTCCACAAGAAGAGCTGGAAGGACGTCACCATCGACGTGCTGCCCGAGTACTTGGCCCGCTATTCACAATGGAAGTATGACGCGCTCGATCGCCAGGCTGGCGCGAGCCGACCACCAGCATAGAACAGAAATTGGTATGCAGTTTGCAGAGATCAAGAGAGCTTGCTCTAACATGCAAGTTGAAGGATCTGCTGCATGCACATAGACCTTGTTCAAGGTTAATTGAAGGTGCTCAAAAAATGTTGACTGTGAGATTGTTGAAGCTGATGGTCTGGATTGTGGTATTGGTGTGACTACATGTGCTACATTAATGGAAGGATCCCATCTCCACCTGAAAACAGAGTGTTCAAGAAAGTACCACTACTTTTTGTACACACCAGCTGGCTTGGTATACTGTCAGTAGCTATCTTCTTGTATGATGTATAGTCCTCAGGTTTGGGAATCGGCCACACAGATTGAAGAGGGCAGCACAAACATGTGTCAGCATCTTCAGTGCTCACGTGTACCACAAATGATTTCCGAAACATCGCAACAAATCGAATTTTCGTTTTATCTCCTTATTCAAAACGTTTCGTTTGCGTTTCGTAACGGGGCCAAACGGCTGAGACGAAAAGAACGAATGCGACCATCGAGACCACCGCAAGGCGAGAGAAGCGACCATGGTGCGGCTCGAGCCGGTCTTCGGAGTAGGCTTCGTGGTGGTGTCGCTGCTGTTGCTGTTCCTCTTCAGCCACACCATGGCGCCGCTGGAACACTCATCCGCCGCGGACGCCCTCGCGCGCGCCACCATCGTCAGCACACAGGAGCAGAGCAACACCAGCAGCGGCCCCCTGCCCGCCGTGACCACGCCTGAGGTCCGCGTGCGCGCGCATCCCACCGCAGCCGCGCCCACGCAGAGCCCACCCACCAGAGATGGAGATGGAGACGTCGACGAACCACCAGCGCAGGCGACGGTGAAGGAGAAGGACGACGACAAGCGGCCGCAGGAGGCAGGGAACGGCAGTGGAGAAGACGAAAAGACGACGACGACGACGTCCATTGAGACACCGCCGGCGGCCATCTCGCCGAGTGCGGTGACGTCGAGCAAGACCGACACCACCAACCACACGCTCGTGGTCTATGCCTACTGGGAGCGCGACGACGTGTACGCCGAGAACCTGCGCTACTTCCTGCGCGCGGGCGTGGGCTCGGCCGAGGAGAGCGAGCGCGACGGGGTGGCCTACCTCATCATCGTGCAGGGCCACACGCTGTCCGTCGACGTGCCGCCGCACGTCAGGGTGTGGAAGCGCAACAACACGTGCTTCGACTTTGGTGCAGTGGGCGAAGCCCTGCGCAGTCATGAACTCCAGATCCCCGCCTTCCGTTACTACGTCATCCTGTACACACGCCACACACACACGACACACACTCCATCCCATGCCACCATCCCCTTGCTATTGCTCTCACGCACGCTCACGCTCTCTCTTCCTCCGCGTTCGTTCTTTGTGGGCATCCCATGCATCATCACCACCACGACCGCCGCCGCCGCCACGATCACCAGGAACTCGAGCGTGAAGGGACCCTACCTGCCGGCGTACTGGCCGTCGAGCGTGCATTGGTCCACCGTATTCACCAGCCGCATCAACGACCGCGTGAAGCAGGGTACAGGCTTGTGTGTTGCAGCGCGCATTGCTGAATGCACGAGACTCTTACATTGCAGATGGCCTCCGTTTATAACACGTGCAGTGGGCACGTCGATCGTGTGCTTGCCCGAGTCGGACCTGGGCGGCTACGGGCCACGCATCGAGGGCTTCGCGTGGGCGACCGACCATGTGGGCATCGAGCTCGGCTTGAAGCACGGAGTGTTTGATTGCTTCACCGACAAGGTCGCCGTCATTGTCCGGGTGCGCCTCCCTCGCTGCGTACACTCAGCTCTCGCAGCGCACTCACGCACGTGATTGACGCAGGGTGAGTACGGCATGTCGCGCACCATCCTGAAAGCCGGATACACGCTGGACTCGCTGCAGCTCAAGTACCAGGGCGTCAACTGGACCGACCCCACCAACTGGCGATGCAACTCCAATCGCCACCCCACGCGAGCTGGCGCCTACGACGGCATCAGTACGCGCTACTCCCTCCCCTCCCCTCCCTCACTCCCCTTGAGGCGCCGCTCTGGCCTCGCAATGTGTGTGCACGATGATCTGATCCCCCACACCGCGCCATTGCAGGCACGCATCCGCTTGAGACGGTGTTCCACAAGAAGAGCTGGACGGACGTCACCATCGACGTGCTGCCCGAGTACTTGGCCCGCTATTCGCAGTGGAAGTACGACGCGCTCGATCGCCAGTCCGGCAAGAGCCGACCACCATCATAAAATTCCTCTCCCACGCCGTCAGGCCTGTACAGCAGAAAATGCGGCATAGCTCAAAATCCTTGGAACGACCCTTTTTCAAGTATCGAGAATGAAAAATATTTTAAAAATTTGTTGTTGTGTCGAGAATGCAAAATATTTGAGAAATTGAAAAAAAAATGGCAAACGTCGCGGTTCGTAGAGCAAGAGAGCTTGGCCACACAGCACGCGAGTTACCTTCATCGATGGAGCAACGTACGTTGGTCCCTATCCTTATCCTTCTTGTTGTTCGATTTGCCCTTGCCCCTTGTCTCATCATCAGAAGCGCAATATCAGGAGAAGCAGCAGCAGCAGCGAGTGGAGCGAGAGAGGATCTGGTAAGGTTGGGAGTCCTGCCTGAACCGACCACCCTCTTGCCCGACTGGTTACAGCCCCTAGCAGCTTGGCTGGGCAAGCCATCGTACCGCCTTCCTGGAGCAGTCTTTGATGACGTGCGTTCCACACCCCTCACACACACACACACACAAAGCTGATCATTGCAGGTCTGCTGTGTCGTGTGACAGACACCAAAGCTGACATACGGGTCGCTGATGATGCGTGCTGTGTGTGTGTGTGGTGTGCACAGAGGATAAGCCAGCACAGGACGATGGTGGCTCTTCTGTCAACGCACTGTTACATCCGCATGGGGCAACAGGACTGCGTTGAAGGGCAGACGTGGCCAGTCGTTGTCTTGGACGAAGCGTGGCGGCAACACTACGTGAAGATGCTGTGCGAGACGTATCCCCGGGTACGCTTGATGGACAATCTTCTCAAGCGCACGCGCACGCACGCTCGCATGAGAAGGCCCTAAGGCTTGAGCTACAACTACTGCTGGATCTCCATCAGGCTCGACGACTGCAAAGGGACACTAGGAAGCGCGCCTGCTCGCCTACCGCCGAGACATGGCGCAGCTTCGTCTACGCAGATGGCGATATGATCTACTTCTCGGAGAAGGACCTCGGCGTTGAATGGTTCGTACGTTCCGCACACATGTGCATTGCCTGCAAGGCTTGCTGATCGAAGCGTACTGGTCGTGGTAGCCATTCACGAGTGCTATCGAGAAGCGACAAGCTCAGTGCACCGGCACGCTCGGACGTAACGATTGGCGCCAGATCGTGGGTGGCTCCTGGGATCGCTTGCGGCTCGACTCAACGCTTGTCCTTTGCCATAGCTGACTTTGACGACACGCATGATGACACGTGCGTTGCTTGCTTCATGTGTGCGAGTTGTTGGCTCTCCTCGCTCTCTCACATTCATTCCTGTGTCTTGGTCGTGGACAGGACCGAGCTGCTGTGCGTGATGGCGGCTAGAATGAAGCACGTCGTCGAAGCGCTGAAGCTCCCATGGGACCGCGACGCGGCGAACGGCGTCCGAGTCTCTGTAGGCATCGGCATTGGCATGTCCGGCCCGCTCTGGACTGTCTACCTTGCGTGGAGAGAGGAGGAGGACGGGATCATCCACTGGAGAAAGATCATCTCGCAGAAGGATATGAGCGAGCCCAGTGGCTTCCTCGACTACACGACCTTCACCTGGCGCCTCTTCTGCTATGCCAAGCTCTTCAAGGAAGCCATCAAACAGTTCGTTGCGGAACTGAACGTACGCTCCGCTCCGCACTGCTCTTGCTTGCTGCTCACTCTCATCTCGCGCGTTTGTCATCGTGCAACTGATGTTCTGCTCCTTAGAGAGGACCGAGCGAGGAGGAGCGCTTGGGCCATGAACGGTCTGAAAGAGAGAGCTGCGGCGGCGAGCAGGAGAGCGATGACGGCGAGAACAAAGACCGGCGCGGCAAGGGAGAAGCCGAGGATCAACGAGATCGGACCAGGCGCAGCAGAGATCGCGGCAGCAAGACATCAGGTGCAGAAGGGTCAGTTACAAGTCCTAGCATAGCTTGCCAGGTTCAACAGCAAGAGCAGCCATCCCCCAGCCATCCCCTAGAGGAGTTTGCAACACTAGGCGTCCTTTCCACGGTTCGGTTTCCCCTTGATCTGACGCTTATGGCCTCTGTGACAGCTAACCTGCACAAGCTTGGCACTACCCTACAGCCCGGATCGTTCTCCTGGGTGACCAAGGGTAAGCGAAGAGGGGATGATCAGCTCGTGGTGCGGAAGGAGTGGGACGCCTGGGCAGAAGCTCGCTACAACCGGGAGGTCAAGGCGCACACAATGCTGGCCGATCGAGGTGCCACTCAGCCTCTCATACACGCACGCACGCACGCACGCACGCACGCACGCAGTAAGCGTTGAGTGCGCTGACTAGAGCGAGGCGCAGGGTTTGCACCAAAGCTGTTGAGACATTGGCGCAGCGCAGATGGAGAGCAACGCACGATAGAGGTTGAGTACATTCCCAACTTGGGGCACCACTACTATCCGACTGAACTCAAGGATCTGCGGGACTACATGGCCGGGTCACTGAGAGTACGCCGAGCTATCTAAAGAGTGGATGCAGCGATTGCTCACTTGCATCATCTGATGCTGCAGGCACTGGCATTCATGCATGACGAGATGGGAATGCTGCACCGTGACATCAAAAGGGCCAACATACTGGCCATTAGAACTGCTTGCTCGGACCGTACGATGTGGATGAGAGTGTAGATGTGCGTGTGCGTGTGCGTGTGCGTGTGAGAGTGTTGCGAACTAACAACGCCATCACGCGCAGGTCTGATGGTAAAGCTGGTGGACTTTGAGGGCGCGCACTGGCTGGCCACCGACTCTATCCGAGAGAACGACGCTGGTGGCACGAGGGGCTACTATGCCCCCGAGGTCCTGCTGCCCTGTCGAGACATTCCCTCGGACCAAACCTGGGAGGGGCTGTTGGAGGTAAGCGAGCTCACCATCGCTGGGTCGGTGCAGCGCAAGCACCACACGGGCTGACTCCTCCTTGCAGGCGTCTGTGGCTAGTGGCGCTGGCGATGTGTTTGCCCTGGGCATCGTCATGCTCGAGTTCTTGCTCGGTATAGAGCTGGCCGGACGCCAGGACCAGAGTCTGCTGATCACCGAGTTCCTGGAGCTGGAGATGACCCGAACACAAACGCCCGTGGAGCGATGTGCCAGCCTCGTGTCCTATCTTCTCCTCCTCGGCTTTGGGTACGTCGCGTCTCACCTTCTGTCACTGTTTACGAGAGTGAGAGGAGATGACCATCTTCTGCTACATCATCACTACCAAAGCGTGCAAGACTTCAACCCAAGCGAAGCACTGTTGCACCTCGACGTGGGTGGACAGGCGCTCGACCTGGTGCACAAGCTCACGCGCCACTCTTCCGATTCCCGCATCACCGCTGCTCAAGCGCTCGCTCATCCCTTATTGACCCATCAATCGCGAAACATACTCCACACTTCGGAGTTAAAACGAAAATAACTCGTTCTGAGAAATTTTCGATTAGACGTTGGAACGCTTTACTTTCGCGCCAAAACTAGCGTTTATATTCTTGCCGCGTGCGGGCCATTCGTACAGCTGTCAAGCAAGTTCCAGAGCAGGTGAAGGAGACGATGCAGAAGTCCGAGTTTGATGCAGCAAAGCGCCTGTTCGACGGTGAAGGAGTTCCCTTCGAGTTCGCAAACGAGTCAGCGAACATAGAGCTGGTAAACGACATCATCGAAGCGGTTTGCGATGCAGGTGCGGCAGGAGTCATGAGCGTCGGCTGTGGCGACGGCGTCCTGGAGTACCTACTCTCCTTCCATCTCACCGTAAGGGCCTGCGACTTGGCAAGCCCAAGGGCAACGTTCGTCCGCCAGAGAGTCGAATACGAATCGATTGTAAACCGGTTCGTCCCCGCCGAGGTCCCCGATGGCTACGCGCTGCTGTTCTGCTTTGCCGCGATCAAAGGCGGCGACGCTGCGGAGATGTATATCCACACATACCGCGGGCCCTGCATCATCATCATCGCCGACGGTAGCCCTAACTCGTGCAACCCGGATCCGAGCGCGGATGGGAGCCCTGCCTCAGCCTACACCGAGTGGGGCTTGAGACTGGAGAAGGAAAGGAAAACTACCTTTGGTGTCATGTATGTCTACCGCCGTGACTGATTGTACCAGATCACGATGAGAATGCCATAAATCAACTTTCGACCTCCTCGCCTGTAGACGATAATACCTCCGCGGTTACATAGTTGCGTCTTCCAACACAGCGTCGTCGCTTGTTCACTGTTCACGGCGCAGCTGCGTCGTCGCTGTGGGCGCTGCCGAATCCATCGAGGTACGACTGGATGTCCTGCCTCAGTGTCTTCTCGCGGATCATGCGCCTGCGCCCGTCCAGGTACGCCATCGCCTCTGCATGCGTGGCGCATTGTTCATTGGAGATGCGTTAGTCTCTCCTCTCGCGCGCGCGAAGGCGTGAGGCATCGTGCACGAGGTGTTGGTACCAGAGTAGGCGTTGGGCACCACCTTGCGTCGGTTGGCCCCGGCCCTGAAGTTGAAGTGGAGCACGTTGCTGGGCTCGAAGTCGGTGCCAAAGTTGCCCACGTTGGCCTGCACGCGCACTTGAACCAGAGGGAAGCTTCCCTGCTGCACACCGAAGCGACCACGTCCACCCACCCAGCAAGCGCCGATCAGATCGTGTTCACTCGGCCACACACGCACACGTACACGCGCACACGAACCCGATCGTTGTTGGAGGCGTTGCTGACGCTCTCCTTGTCCGACTCGTAGTCGAGCGTGCTCGTCGAAGTGTACACCACTTGGCTCTCCAGTGTGAGCACGGAACCTGATGAAGTGTCTCTCCGCATCAGCCACACACACACACACACTGCTTGGGAGGCGAGATCAGCAGCGCTCGTACCGATGTGCACCGGCCGAAGGAACGACACGTCGTCCATGGACTGGAACGTCGGCATCACGCCTGTGAACAGACCTGGATCG
>CDFA01024922.1:0-14608 GCA_000826305.1 Acanthamoeba healyi | reverse complement strand
GCGCAATCTCGCTCCATGCAGTATCGAACACCGGCCCCTCCATCGATGGAGGGCACGACCGCGAGACTGCGATGTCCGCCCTCGCCCGTCGTGCGGGCCAAGGAGGGCTTCTTCCAGCTGCTACGCGAGAAGAAGCGCGATTTCGATTCGCGCCTCGACTACGACTTCCTGTGGCTGCGCGAGCTCAAGGAGGAGGTCGAGCGCACGGTCGCGACGGGCAAGCCCCTCCCCCCCTCGTTGCCATTGACCTCCACCGCCGCGCGCAAGCGGCAGCGCATCGTGCTCGAGGCCCGGGAGGCCGCTCGCGCCCCCCGCGCGCCATCAACGTCCATTTTCGCTCCATCCAGCGCCGCCGGCGGCTTCAGGCCTCTGACGTCTACGTCCGCTGCGACTTCATCCTCGTCGTCTCCATCGCGCTTGCCATCCCCGCGTCGCATCTCGATCGCGTCTGGGCCCTCGCGAATGGCTGCGACGCGGGGTCGCCGCGGCGGATCGATAATCAAGACCCTGTTCACCGACGCTGCGGTCAAGGCGGCCAAGGGGAAGGAGAAGGAGGGCGACGAGGACTTGGTCGATCTAGGCGGTGACAACAAGGAGAACCGACACAACGTCGTCGTCGCCGTCGAGCTCCAAGACGACAGCGAGGCCGACACCAGCACGACGCTGTCCGATCGCGACGGAGCGACCACCCCTCAGCGAACCAAGCAGGCAGTCGACGGCGTCACGGCGTCGCCTGGCCTCTCTGCGTGTCGTGTGGCTGGCCGCGCCAGCCCATCGCTGTTCGAGCCGCCACCCAACGCATGGCTCCGCACGCCGTCGCCGATGCAGACGATGGACGGCAAGGGAGTGATCGCCGTGCGCGTGCGCAAGAAGCCGCTGCCGCTGGCTCAGCAGAACCTCAAGAAGCGCGCAAGGGAGCTGGGCATGAGCCCTCTGGCGACGTCGTCGCCGTCGTCGACAGCCATCAGCGCGACGGCGTCGCCCCTGGCCGGCAGTGACGCGGGCTCGCCGCGCCGGGAGCTGCTCGTCACCGAAGACGACGAGCCTGTAGTCTTCCACATGGACTTTGACGACGAGGTTTCTCCAGGCGTGACGGCCGCCTTCGACGTCGGTACGCTCCTCCTCCTCTTCACCATGGACAGTAGACGGCATGACGCTTGTCTCCCTGCGGCTGACCATAGGTCCGCTTCTGCTCGTCACAGCTGGTTTGCTCGACGAGCTTGAGAGATCGCGCCACGAGGAGGAGGGAATCCAGGCGGACGGGGAGGAACGACGCTCGATGCTGCCAGATGGCGAGGAGCAGCTGGTCGAGCGCCGCACGCAGATAATCGAAGAGCCGGAGCAGTTGAAGCCCAAGCCTACTTCACCGCCGCTGGCCAGCTTCCCCGCGCGATCCGACAGCTGGTTCGCGCTCGGCAGCGCTCAGTCCGAAGCGGAGACCGTCCAACCTGCACACGAGCCCAAGTTGAACGAAGTACGTGGCCTTTGCCCATCTGCCTCACTCTGGTCTCTGTCTAAGCCCTGACTGACTGACTCGGTGCAACTTTGGCTCGCGCACAAACCAGGTGAGTCTCGGCAGCAATCATGAGAGCGACGTCGAACGGCGCTCCTTTGCCCGCGCGGTTTCCATGGAGGTCGTTTGCAGCGCGCTGCAGGAGCTCAACGCGTTGCAACAGAGGAGAAGCGAGGAGAAGGAGGAAGCTTCAGAAGAGCAGAAGATCGTGACGACATCGTCACCTCGAGGAGCGAAGCGCGACAAGCCTAACTCGCCCACGAGCGGTCGGCGCAGCCGTATCATAGAGCGAGAGGAGCGACTACGGCAGATTGATCTCGAGCGAGAGAAGATCAAGAAGCGCCGGATGGAGAGGGAGAAGCGACGACGCGAGAGTGACGTTGGAGGCCTGGCGTCCGCCATTCAGAACGCTACCACTACCACCGCCTCCACCACCGCTCCTGTTGGAGTTTACGCAAGCTGGACCAGCGCCAGTGCCAGCATGCTCGACTCTGAGCTTCGACAATCGGCGCCTGTCTCTCTGGGCGAGCGAAGGAGAACTAGGGTCACAACGCCGCCGTCTTCTCCGCGACGCGAGGTGCTCGCCAACATCACTCCCTCGTCGTCGGCTTCGTCGTCGGCCTCGGCCTCCCCGCGGCGTGCCAAGAAGGGTCTTCCTGTGCCCAAGCTGGACATAGCCAAGGTGAAGGCTCTCGTCGGCAAGCCCGGGCCAAGCTCGCCCACCAGCCCGTCACTGCTCCGCAACTCCCGGCTGCCGGCCGCCACGACCGCCTCTGACACGCGCCGTCTGCTCAGGGCCGAGAGCGCCAGGCGGGCGGTGGTCACCGTTCCTCAGCCCTCCACGGCCTCACTCGCCGTTCGCGAGCGGCTCCAGGCGGACCCGCTTCGCCGCACACGGGCTACCACGGTGACTGCCACTCCAGCCACCAAGGCTACCACAGTGACTGCCACTCCAGCCGCCAAGGCTGCCACTGCTGCTGCTGCGAAAAAGACGCCGCGACGGCCATCGCCAGAGGCCGCCAAGAAGGCGGTCGTGGCGAAGAAAAAGCCGCAGGCGGAGGAGAAGAAGACCGACAGCGACAACGCCGGGTGCGAGACGGTGCTCGCGTACTCGAGCCTGGGCGATCGGAAGATCGCGGATGCCTTCCTCGAGGCCATCGCCAAGGAGAAGCGGGAGCGAGAGGATCGCGAGCGCGAGGAGAAGAAGGTGCGCGGCAGCGTGTTGCCCTATCCGATCCCCGCTCCCGGTTCGCCGTCGTCGTCATTCATCATCATGTCCCCGGCGAAGCGCAAGAGCATGTCAAGCGACGCGACGATGGCCACCTCTCCCCTGTCGTCGCCATCAATGCCCTCCTCGTCGTCCACCACCACCACGTCCGGCTCGCCGCCGAAGAAGCGAAAGTTGGAGAACGGCGAAAGTGCTTCGTCGTCGGTCAACGACCAACCACGGCGTACGTTGAATGGCGTGCGCCCATGAAGGCGACAGTGTCAAACGACATCTCACACGCGCGTGTGCGTGCGTGTGGATTCATGTGAATCTCAGCAAAGGAGACGTGGCGAGGCGAAGCCGAGGGCACATTGCGAGCGAGGCAGCACAGGGAACGCGAGGACATCCATCTACTCTATGGGCTTGATGCCGAGCTCGCTCGCAAATCCGAGGAGAAGCTCAAGCCCGAGATCGTCCGCGAGGTACGCTTTTGCCACTCATGCCCGTCAATGTACGCGTCTCTCCCTCTTAGCTGATGGACTCACCACGCGTGCGCACAGGCTGTCGTGTGGGTGTATCGGGCTGCGCGAGGCAACACCAAGGGCTCCGTCCTCATGCCAACCTCTACACGAGGTACGGCATCGCATCGTCTCGCTCAAGCAGGGCTCGCGAATGCACCAACTCCAGACGTCACGCTCACCTATTCCATCTCGTCGGTGACAGGAGTCGCTGGTCTGTTTGACTGCCTCAAGTCTGGCCGGCTGCTGTGCGAGGTGGCCAACAAGGTGCGGCCCGGCATCATTCCCAAGATCCACATCCGGCCCATTCCCCTGATGGAGCAGGTACCACTCGCCTCCATGCACAACCTGGCGATAATGATAGTGGTGGTGGTGGTGGTAGTAGTGACGTTGATGATGATAATGATGCTGATCATGTGATGGTCGCGTGAGCAGGAGAATGTTAAGATGTACCTGGCGGCGTGCGAGCGGATGGGGATGCGCAAGGCCGACCTGTTTGTGGTGAGCGACCTCTACGAGGAGAAGTACCTCCCCGCCGTGCTGCAGAACATCATCTGCCTGTCCCGCCTCGCCTCGTCCTCCTCTTCCTTTGGCGGCCCACATCTCCGTCTCTGATACTCAGTCATCATCATCATCCACCATCACTATTAGCTCCACATTATGCTGCCATCACACACATTTTAGCTTTCACACAGTACATACTCACTGTGCACCTTATCAGCGCACACAAACATGCACAAATACACCCAAACCATTATACACACCCTCCAACTATGTACAGCAGGCAAGTACAGACTTGGGGTCACATGTGTGCAGGTGTCTCAACAGCTCAAACATTTCCTTGATATTGTGGAAAACATTTTCCCTGATATTTTCTTTTCGTAGCGCTGAATTGGCGAGAATGCGGGGGGGGACAAGATTGTTTGTTTGTTCACCGTTCGATTGGATCGAGGCATAGATCCCGCCCTTCTTGGAGGTAGAAAGGAGCTGACAGCTAGTGCGCATAACACGTACGTGTAAGAAGCAGAAGAGGCAGAAGAAGAGATAGGATAGAAATAATGAGCGATATCGAGAATCAGGCGAGTAGCGCGACGTCGTCGACGGATGTGGGCGCCGGCGGCGAGGCGGTAGCGGAGGTCGGGCCCAATCTGTCGTCCTCTACGTCGGGACCAGCGGGGGGCGCCGCCTCCGGCAGGAAGCGACGCGCATCGAGCCTCTCCACGTCGGCCCCCGCCGCCGCATTGCTGCAATCGTCGGGCGAGCGCCGCGTGTCGCGTCGAGAACGCCTGAGCGGTCGCGGATTCATGCCCCCAGCCAGCGGCGGCGGCTTCGACGAGGACCTGGACGACGAGGAGGCCGATGTGGCCACGAGCGACGTCCTGCTCTACCTCGCCCGCCGCATCGCCTGCGAATTCGGCGCCAATCTGGCCTTCAATCTGCCCCTCAGGCTCGTGTCCCTCCGCCAGGCGGCGCGCCCGCTGGGCCTCCCGCAGCACTCGCTGGTGCAGGAGGTCAAGTCGCTTCTCACGCCCCACGCGTCGTCCTCGTCATCGTCCTCGTTGAGCGCGCTGCCCTACGTGCTCGGCACGAGCGCCTTCATCGGCATGTCCGAGGTCACCGCTGGCCTCTTCTCTGGTCTCGTCAGCAGTACGCTCCCTCACTCCACGCGTGTGTAAGTGTGTGCGCTGTGCGTGCGTGAATGTACGTGTGCGCGCGTGATCAGACGCTCACGTGTGTGTGGCGGCGGGGTTCCAGTGTACTTTGACTCGGGTCACATCCCCACGGTGGACGAGTGGCACGAGCACGAGAAGCCCACCTTCTACGGCATCTCGCGCAAGCAGCTCGCCGTCTTTGGTGGTACCGCTCTCCCTCGTCATCATTAAGAGTCTCCATTCCACGACTCACACGCGCGCCAGCTGCCTCCGTCGCTTCTCCCTCTCTCTTATGCGCACTCATGACCTAACTCGCGTGTGTGGTTGGCGATGCGCAACACAGGCAAGCTGCTGACGGGCGTGTTCTTCTATCCGTTCTTCGCGGTGGCGCCCATCCTCCTCGCCACCCGCTCGTGGCCGGGCACCCGCCAGTTCTTTGGCGACCTCGTCCACAACCGCAACGGCTTCTGGAGCGCCCTCGTACGCCCTCTCCGCCGACCTGGCCTCTTAACGCGCAGCGTCGTGTATGCGTGCGTGCGTGCGAGTGTGAGACGCAAACTGACCAGCGCGGGGTTCGTGTGATGCGTCGTGTCCAGGCCCTGAACGTGGCCAAGTACAGCATCATCGATCTGGCGCCCTTCCTCGAGAACAAGCTCTACCAATACCTCCAGCTCGACCCCGAGGAGGACGAGCAGGTCGAAGATGAGTGGGAGAAGGAGCACTCGGTCTTCTCCGCGAAGCACCTGATCAAATACGGCCTCTCCCTCACCTCGTACGCCATCCTCTTCCTCTCGTTCTCTGCACGCGCGACATGGCCGACTGACAACCGCTCCGACGCTCATGTCGCACGTAAACGCGTTGTGGCCACGACAGGACGGCGCTGGCGTGCCTGCTCTATGTGCCTCTCGACGTGCTCACCACCCAGATGATCGTCTACCCGAACCAGTACTCGGGTGTGCTCGACTGCACCAAGAAGGTGCTCGCCGCTGAGGGCCTCAAGGTGCGTCTCCTCTCTCCTCTTAGCCGACACACAACAACGTTCGCCACACACGCACACCACCAACGCTCGTCACTGCATGGGGAGGGGGAGCTGACAAGCTGGATGTCGTGTCGTCTGCTGCAGGGACTGTACCGTGGCTTCTGGGCCAACCTGCTCAGCGAACAGGAGCTGCTCTTCATCTGATGACCAAGACGATGATTATGACGATGGCGATGGAGGAAGATCATGACTATGACTCGTGTTTGCGCGGATGACAAGATCCTCTGCTGCCGCCCCTTTGTGTTGCGTAAAGCTTGATTCCCCATCACCTCTCTGCTCCCTCATGACGATGACGATGACGAGATCAGCTCAGCTCGTGGTGTAGTGAACCAGGACGTAGCTGGCGTTGTCCTTCTGCGCGAGGATGAGGCTCGTGTTGCCGTTCTGGGCCAGCGTGACCGTCGCCCGCGGGGCGCCCGGCCACTTGGGCAGGTCGTTGCCGCCCTGCACCGCTCGGAGCCAAAACGCGGGCCAGCTTTGATCCTCGTCCGACTTGGCGAGGAAGCTGTCGTACGGCGTGGCGAAGCGACCTCCACCCGCCCCGAACACGTACCCCACGATCGCCGTGATGATCGCCTGCCGTATCGACGTCGAGTGTGTCAGCCGCACACGCACGACACGACACGACGCTCATCGAGCGAGAGAGGACGAGAGAGGATGTACGTCTTCGATGGACGAGGCGTTGAACTGGAAGACGGTGACCTGAGTGTCGCCGTGCCAGTCCCAGCGCTTCTTGTTGGCGGTGGAGGTCTCCGCCGTCCACATGTGCCGCATGGACGCTCCGGCGGGACACGCCGCGGCGGCCTTGGCGTGGTCGACTTCGAACCGGAAGCGAGAGTAGCCGTCGTTCACCTTGGGCTTTGTCACCTTGCCCATGGTTGCGAGCCTGTCCCAGATGCCCTCGACGTAGGTCGACATGGTTCCGGTCTTCGTCTTCTCTCTCCTGGTCTCTTCGTTCTTTCTTCGTCTCTTCGTTCTTTTTTTATTTGGTGGTGCATGTTCGTTTTCGCTTCAACAAGAGCGGAGGTGAGCTTGGCCATAAACCAAGGGGGGAGAGGCTATTGTGATGGGAGCGTTGCGTCGTGCACTTCGAATCGCGTGCGTGCGCTCTTGTAGGCACGCGACGCGCGAGGATCGTCCGCCACGTACTTGGGGCGCTTGACCACCACCCGCTTCCGCGCCACCTGTGCTCGCGTTAACATCAACCAAGCGGCACTCGCACGCACTCACGCTGATGCGCGCTGTCGGTGCACGTTACCTGTTGGGCGACTTCCAGCAGTCGGTTGGCGTCGGCGTCGTCGCCAACGAGCGCGCGGGCCAGCTGCATGCCGATCTTGGTGAGCGCCTTCTGTCGTCGCTTGGGGTGCGGATACATCGGATCTATGTACTGTGTGTGTGTGTGCGTCGTGTGGCGTGTGTTGTGTAAGATCGACAGTGTGGTCACGTCAAGTGGAGGTCGAGGCGAGGCGGGAAGTGCCGCACGATGACATCGGGTCGTTTGTCAGCGGGCAGGGAGAGCAGGTACTGCGTCGAGTCGGCATGCACGAGCTGCAAGTTGTCCTCCATGTCCCCTCGTGCGCTCGCCTGCGATGCACGGCCACTCGGTCGCACGACAGTCAATAAGAGGGGAAGCTGCGAAGCTGGTGAGAGAGTCAGTGGATTGCGCGTCACACCTCGCGCAGCCGGTCCAGGCCGTCTCGCAACAGAGCGTGCACCACGGGATTGCGCTCGACGAGAGTGACCCGGCATCCGAGCGAGGCCAGCACGAACGCGTCCTTGCCCAGCCCTGTCACGCCACACGTCACACACCATCAGGCCAAGGCCACAGTTAGCACGTGTGTGCGTGTGCAGCACGATGCGCACAACATTGCGCGCGGTACGATAGCTGAGGAGTCGGTATACCGCCGGTGGCGTCAAGCACGGACGGAGCTCCCTCCTTGCTCACACCAACGGCGCGAGCCATCGGCGAGCGTTGGTCGTTGCCAAACTTGGCGCGATAGGACAGCGCACCGCGCACAAAGTCGACGTACACCGGCGACATCCTGAAGCCACCACGCGAAGCGATCACACACACGCGCTCGACAATCGGTGAGCTGATCAGCGCAGAGAGTGTGCATAGCGTGGATCGGAGAGGACTAGGCACCGCTTGGCGGGCGCCTTGAGCTTGCGCTGAGTGACCTGGACGCGGTCGGGCGTCACCTCGACCAGGAACTCGAACTGACGCGAGAGCCGTGGCGACGGCGGCTCCGCAAAGAACGGCAGCCCGAGCTCCTCCGCCAGCCGCTCCGCTCGTGATCTGATCTGCTGCTTCGTCGCCTCGAGTGCCGTAAGGTCCTCCTCTGCATGCACCGTGCGCTCCTGCTCCTGCTCCTGCTGCTGTGCCTCTGCCTCCGCTTCGAGCTGAGCTTGATCGTCGTCGTCCGCGTCCTTGTCTTCATCAACCTCGTCGTCCTCGTCCAAGTCATCGTCGTCGTCATCAGCGTCGTCGTCGTCGCTGTCCCGGAGGTCGTCCAGCTCCGCCGCTGCCTTGGCGTCGAGAGCGGCAGCGCTTCGCTTCAGTCGAGGGAAGGCGCAGCACACGGCGATGCTGTTGGAGGGCGCGAGGGGCCTGACGAGCTCGTACGCGACCCGGCGCCTCTGCTGCTGCTGCTGCTGCGGCTGCACGCGCACCTGAAGCTGCTGCTGCGGCCAACGACCCTGGACTGCCGTCAAGCCGCAGCTCCACCAGCCGCCGCGTGCGCTGCTGCCTGCAATCGCTCGCACGCCCCAGCACGCGGACGGCCGGACTGCGGTGTGGTGTGGTGATGTGACGGCGGCGGCCGGAGTGCGGGTGAGGCGCGACCAAGGGAGGCCCTGCCCCCGGTGGTGCGCTGCGTTGGCGCTCACGAGTCCAAATCGCGAGGCCCTCGTCGCCAATCGCTCCATCTTTCTTCAAATTCTAGTTCGTTGGATCTTTGTCCGTGAGCAATCCACGTCATCATGGGAAAACTGTATTTCCTTCATATTTCTTCTTGACTTTTTGACCAACGGTAACTTTCAGCCACAGAGAGACCAAATCAGAAGAGAGACAGAGGCCTGAGAGCTGAACCTTGATCCAGGTCTACACTATATATATTAACAAGTACGTCAACTTCCTCTCCCTCCTCCTCTCTACTACACCCAATTTTCCTCTCCCTTGGCTCAGCAATCAAAAAAAAAACAATAATTCAACACAAAATGGAGATTAGTTAATTTTTTGAGCTCATTGGCTGGCTTTTGACAACACAGAGGGCAGAGAGAGAGAGTGAGGAGTGAAGAGAGGAGTGAGACATGTCACAGTACGAGCTGCCAGCTGCAGAGAAGGAGCCCGCCGGCGGCGGCACACACAAGCGGAAGCGAGATGAACTGAACGAGGGAGGAGACGGAGACGGAGATGGAGCGGACGACCTGGTCTCCGCCTTCGAAGGCGGCGGTGGAGGCGGCGGCGACGAGACGGACGCGGGGCTGGGCGGAGGAGCGGCGGTGGTGGCGGCGGAGATCAGCGGCGAGGCCGTGGAGGAGACCGTGGAAGAGGAGGGGTTCAGCAAGGACGACGACCTCCTCCTGGAGGACCTCATCAACGGCGCCGACGGGCTCCCGCCAGGCATTGCCGGCGGCGGTGGCGGCGGCGACGTCGTGGACGACGGCATGGACAGCGACTTTGGCGTGGTCTTTGCGGCCGACGCCGACGCGGTGCAGGAGGACGAGGACGAGGACGCGTCGCAGATCGACCTGATGGCGCGCGAGATACTCGAGGACTCGAGCCAGTCGCAGGGCGTCACGGCCTACGGCCCCGGCCGCAAGAAGCCACGACGCCAGTACGCGCCGGCGGCCGCAGCGAGAACGACGGCGGCAGCGGCCGTGCGGGGGAGTGATGACGACGAAGAGGACGACGAGGAGGTGGAGGTGATAGAAGAAGACGACGACGATGACGACGAGGAGGATGACGCGTCGGACAGGTCGACAGAGCGTCACGACGCCAGGCTGGGCGGCAAGGGCGTGCACGTCAGACCAAAGCGTGACGCGTCGGATGACGAGGATGATGACGACGAAGATGACGACGAGGATGACGATGATGACGAAGACGCAGATGAGAGCCAAGGCGGCGGAGAGTCAGAGTTTAGGGCGCTGGGATCCAAGGGACTGTTTGCGCCGGCGCGAGACGGCAAGGGAGCGGAGGGCGGTAAGGGCAAGGCTGTGAAGACGGACGACGATAGCGACGACGATGAAGACGAGGATGAGGATGAGGAAGAACCTCGTGCGGGTGAGGAGGAAGAAGACGACGAGGAGGATGAGGATGAAGAGGGAGCCGAACACACGCTCACACGAGCGCGCATGGACCGATACCTCGACGTCGACGCCAAGGTCGGGCTCCTGACCCGCGCCGTGCGGCTGTTTGACGCGCAGAGCCAGGTGTCGACGCTCCTCACGTCGGCGCTCCTCCAGCTGGCAAACGCGCGGGCCGACTTTGCGGCCGAGGTCGAGAAGGAGATCGAACACGCCAAGGCAAACGCCCTCTCTCTCTCGTGCGCTTGTGCGCGCGCATCGCCTCATGCTGTGCTGACTCGCGCGTCGTTGTGTTGTTCAGGAGGAGGACTACGACAGCGACGACGAGACGGAGGAGAAGGTGGAGCTGACCGACGAGGAAACGATGGAGGGCTGGCTCGTGAATGCCGATCCGGCCGACTGGGAAACGCTCCGCGCCTCCTTCCTCAAAGAGCTCCTCCAGATGCCATTCAAGGTAACAACCACTCTGCACACGCACACGCACACGCACACGCACGCGTGCAACACTGGCTTACGCGCGAGTGCGATACACGACAGGCAAAGCTGGACGGCGAGCGGTGTACGGTGGTGC
The DNA here is from genome assembly GCA_000826305.1 of Acanthamoeba healyi. Lineage (NCBI taxonomy): Eukaryota > Discosea > Longamoebia > Acanthamoebidae > Acanthamoeba > Acanthamoeba healyi. Next base: position 3,803 of record CDFA01024922.1, on the reverse strand, counting down.
AGGCGGTGGGCGGGGACAACCTGATGGTGCGGCAGAACGGCGAATCGTTCGTCGTGGCCGCCACGGAAGTGTCTGGCGCCAAGGGCCGCAACGGGGCCCTCCTCACCGAATGGCGACAGAACCGCGACGTCGGCAAGCAGGCCCCCGGCAGCTGGCTCTGATCTCTCCACAGTCGGTTTGTGATGAGAGAGCCTGCTCGCGCGCCGTTGATGATGATGGTGACCACCAGGTGATCAGGTCTGAGGCAGGAAATGATGGCCACAAATAAATTCACAAATAAATTGATAAAAAACAGAAATGATTTATGCATAATTATTGCTCGTCATTTGTGATTTTAAATATATTTTTAATTTAAGAATACGGCGATAATACAGAAATTTAGTTATTATCCGCCCCAGGTGTGCTGCTGTTGTGTGACGGACGCAAAAACCGAACATGTCTGGCAAGGTACCCACCCACAACTGCTACCTTCCTTTTCCTTTACTCTTGCCTCTCATCCAATGCCTCGACCGAAATAATCGGACAAAGAGATTTAATTTGATCAAATTTGTGATGAACACATAAATAGAAGTACGGAGTGATCGGCGGCGGTGGCTTCCTCGGCAAGTGGATCGTGGACGAGCTGCTCAAGCGCGGCGAGAAGCACGTGCGCGTCCTCGACATCCGCCCCTCCCCCACCCCGGACGACCGCGTCGAGTTTGTCCAGGGTCAGTTCTCCCCCTCCCCGCTTCGTTCTTTCTGTCACTCCCATCGCTTCGCTCTTTTCTTGTCCTCTCCCTTCTCTCTCTTTTCTCTCGGCAACACTCGACCAACGTGCTCACGTGTGCGTGTGCGGGTGTGGGTGCGTGTGGTCTTGTGTGCGCGCGCGTGTGTATTGGGGAGTCTAGTCGATGTGACCAAGATCGAGACGCTGAGGACGGGACTGGAGGGTCTCACCACGGTCATCCACACGGCCTCTCCGCCGCACGGCAAGGGTTATCAGATGTACTACAGCGGTGCGTGATTGCGCCATGCCCGCTGTGCGTGCGCTGCATTGTGTAGTGGGGAGTGATCTGAGCGTATGCGCACAATCGTGGCAGTCAATGTCGAGGGCACCAGGAACGTGGTGGAGGCCTGCATCGAGCTGGGCATCCCGCAGCTCGTCTTCACCTCCTCCGCGTCCGTCGTCTTTGATGGTCGTCACATCAAGGGTACGTAGACCATGACGCACGCGCACATCCCGACTGTGGCGCTCACTAAGCCTGTGTGCGCGGTTTAGGTGGCGACGAGTCGCTGCCCTATTGCACGACGCACCTGGACGGCTACACGGAAACCAAGGAGAAAGCTGAGCGCATCGTGCTTGAGGCCAACGGCAGGAAGGGCCTGCTCACCGTCGCCCTCCGCCCCTCAGGCATCTTCGGCCCCGGCGACGTCCAGGGCTGGCCCGGCTTCATCGACGCCGCCCGAAACGGCAAGTCCAAGTTCCAGCTGGTCCGCGCCTCCCTCCCATCCAACGCCACGACATGACACTCACGATCGTCACGCACACGCACACGCACACGCACACGCACACGCACACGCACACGCACACGCACACGCACACGCACTCGTCGCGCACGCACAACAGGGTGACGGAAGCAACCTGATGGATTGGACGTACGTGGAGAATGTGGCCTACGCGCACGTGCTGGCGGCGGACAAGCTCGTGCCGGGCGACGACAAGGTGGCGGGCCAGGCCTTCTTCATCACCAACGACGAGCCGGCCCCGTTCTGGGACATGGCCAAGTACATCTGGAGCAACCTGGACTACCCCACGCCCACGGTGGTGGTCCCCTACTGGCTGGCCTACTACCTCGCCCTCCTGCTCGACTGGATCGTGTGGCTGCTCTCGCCCCTCGTCTCCATCCACCTCACCTTCACCTTCTTCCGCGTCGTCTACGCCGGCGCCCACAGGTACACACTCACACACGCTCGCTGTGTGTGCGTGTGTGCGTGCGTGCTGTGCGTGCATGTAGTGACGCTGACATTGACGCGCTGCGCGCTCGCTCACGTCAGGTACTTCACGATCGAGAAGGCCAAGAGGGATCTGGGCTACAAGCCCAAGGTGTCGCTCAAGGAGGGCATGGCCAGGACGCTCAAGGCCTTTGAGCACATGCGCAACCCCAAGGCCGTCGGCGGCAGCAGCAGCGGTTCCGATCAGAAGAAGAAGGCCAAGTGATCGCCCTCTCGTGGCGTGAACGCACGCGCTCGCGCTCGCGTGAGTGCATTAAAGAAGAGAGACTGCTTCAGGCGAGGGTGCTGGTCTTCTTGCTGAGGCCGTCTTCGATGATGAAGCGGTCGGGGACCTCGCGCGGGATGGGCCAGTTGGCGCCGTAAAGGTCGTCCTCGCGTGCGCGTCTCTCGATCTCCTCCTGCGTCCATCCCAGCGCCGGCAGCCGCGCCACCGCGTCCGTCCACCACTCCTGTCGCTCTGCACACACGCACGCACACGGTTAGCAGCACTCATGCGTGCGCGTGTACGGGGTGTGCGGGCTCGTACCCCACACGCTGCGAAGGTCGGCCGGCACGGGGCACAGCGCGCGCAGTCGCTCGGTGGTGTCGTTGAGGCCCAGGATGGCCTCGAGCTCCTCCTCTCGCTCCTTGAGCTCGGGGTCGATCTTGTCCACGTCGTCGGCCTCCTCCTCGCCGTCGGCTCCACGCCGGGCCGTCGCCGTCGACTTTGCCGCCGCCACGGAGCTGCTGATGTCCTCGAGGTGGGCCACCTCCTCTTCGGGCGTGAGCCGACGCTCGCGCCACGAGTCGCCCATCTCGGCGCGGCGCACGGCGCGGGCCTGCTCCTTGTCGGCCCACCACCGCATGTAGGCGGCGATGCGCTCGGGCGTGGGCAGCGGAATGTCGATGGCGAAGCAGTGGAGGCCGAGGCGCGGGTAGCCGTGGTCCGTGGCCGTCTGCCAGTGATGGTTGACCGGCAGATCGCCGTGCGTGCTGTCGCCGATGATCGGATGCGACAGGAATCGGCAGTGTCGTCGCACCTGATGGAAGCGACCTGTTGTGCGTGTGTGCGTTAGCGCTGCCGTGTGTGCGTGTGCGTGTGCGTGTGCGTGTGCGTGTGCGTGTGCGTGTGCGTGTGCGTGCGTGTTGGCGTACCGGTGCGGATCTGGACGAGGAAGAGCGAGCTCGTGGTGGTGACTCGGCGCGGTGGCTTGACCGGCGTTGCCGACGGGTCGGCCTCTGATGACGACGGCGTCGTGGCGGTCGTGGCAGGCGGGGCGGCGTAGGGCGTGGGGTTGAGCGAGCGGAAGACGCTGATCGACTTCTTCATGCGGTTGTTTCGCGCAAGCGGCTTGTGCACCTCCACGCTGTCCGCGCTCGGCGTCGTCCCGCGCACATGAGCTGCACGCACGCACGATCACGCACTCACGTTTAGCCCGCTTGCCGCATCGTTGTGTGCGTGTGTGTGTGTGTGTGCAAGTTATGCACAAGTTAAGCATATGCATGTGTGTGTGTGCGAGTGCGTGCGTCGTGTGCGATGGTGCGTGTACCGAGGTAGGTCTTGTTGGCCGACGGATGAGTCATGCAGCGCTGGAGGAGCGCGGCCCACGGCGCCGACAGCGCCGCCAGGAGGCAGCCTGACGCCGGCTTGTCCAGCCTGTGCACCAGATGCACCTTCCCCTGCCCCTCTCCCACTGTCCACCACAAAACAATAAAATAAAAATTAATTATTTAAAATAAAAATAAATGGAGTTTGATGAAAATAAATTGAGTTTGATGAAAATAAATGGGAATTATGAAATAATCTCGAGATTTGAATGCCGGGGGGGGGG
>CDFA01024916.1:0-20925 GCA_000826305.1 Acanthamoeba healyi | reverse complement strand
CAGAATGCACGACATGGTGACGGAGTGGAGGAAGCCCGTCGACGCTGCCTACATAGTGGCAGGCCTACCAGCATTCTCTACGCTCAGCGCCATCACCGACATCATCAAGCAAGGAGCGCTTGATGGCTTGATCAAAGGCCGGTTTTCTTCTTCGCCAAACTATGCTGATGTGGTCAGTCCTGGAGGTGAGATGCACTCACCCACAACGAACACGCGCACATACGCGCAACACGCACACGCACTACACACGCTCTTTTCTCACTGTGGCACTGGTGGCGACTGGTGACGAGGAGTATGATGACTGTGCTGATGCCTTGTGACGGCTACACAGGGCAGTGTCGCGTGATCCGCATGAGCTTCACGAGCCCTGACGTGTGGGGAAAGTCTGTGGAGCGCGTTGCCAGCATCTGCGTAATCCGCAAGCCCAGGTTTGAGTGCCCAACCCTCTCGTCAACGTTACCTCTCCCACGCGGACCGAGCTCACCACCTGCTGTCTGCGCTCGACCAGGAACTGGTTCCATGCAGACAAGAGTCTCATGTTCCGAGGGCTGACGTTTGGACACGAACCGAGCGATACGAATCCCAAGCTGGCCTACGTGGTGGACGGTGAGAGGATGGAGCGCAGCGAACACTACCAGGAACTCGTACGTGTGCCAAGCACGCACACCACATGATGCGCCTTGTATTACCCTCATCCAACACGCGGGAGCTGCACGGAGTGCTGGGTGAGGGCAAGGGTCATATCCAATCCGGTCTCGCGGTCGCTCTCTTCCTGCTGAACACCACGGCCCGTAGCACCATCATCGACCGCATCAGGGTACGGGCTCACCTCTTCTCCTCCTCCTCGTGCGTGCGTGATCACTGATGGTGCATTCGGTCCAGGTGAAACACTTTACTCATCTCCACAACGTGTGTCCATACTACGCTGGTCCCGTCTACTTCGCCGTGACCAACTTGGCCAACATGTGGAAGGGTGATGACGTTGACGTGGCCGACTACTACGAACGGATGGCGATCGTGGTCAACAGCTTCTTCTGGCTGACCCAGCAGCCCAGCTCGCGTCCGCACTGGCATATCCAAGGCGGCCTCCTGTGCACCCTCACCGACGACTGAACTCCTGGAGCGCCTGCCGGCTTGAGCGCCGTGTGGTTCGAAGCGAGTGCGGATGGTGCGCATGCTGATAAAGATGATCATCACACAACACAGTCCAATCAACAAGAGAGAAGAACGAACAAAAAGAACGAAGAGCGAAGAGCCTCGCGCGCATTCCAAGCGTGGGTTGCAAATATAAGAAGAAATGTGGGGCATCACCTCGTCATCATCATTCCAGGTGGCTGTTTATTACGGGAGCGCCAACAAGCGAAGCCACCTTGCACCCCTCTCGCGCACTGTGCGGCCGAGCCTCAAGATGAAGGAGGAAGGCGCCGGTGTGATGGACGCGGCGTCGGCGGCTTCTGTGGCGTCGGTGTCTCCTTCGGCGTCATCTTCTTCTTCATCTTCATCTTCGGTTTCGCCGCCGTCATGCGCCTCGGGCGAGCGAGCTGCGCGTTCGCCCCTGGGAGAGGACATCCGCAAGCTCATGGACGTCGCCCACGGCCAACCTCCCGACGCCTCCTTCTCGCCCGCCAAGCGACCCCGCGAGGAGAGCAGCGAAGCGATCGCCGCCGAATCGTCGACATCTTCATCATCGGTCGACAATGCGGCGCGCGACGATGATGGAGGAGGTGGCGATGGTGGCGCAATGTCAGATTCAATACCCATTCCCCATTCCTCCTCCGACTCGGGCGATGCTGCAGCGCCTCTGGCCCTCCCCTTCTCGCCCAGCGCCCTCACGACCGCCCTCGTGGAGCACCGCAACAGCTTCAACCAGCACCAGCACATGCACCACCAATTGCAGAGCGATCGACTCCACCACAACTTGCAGCTCGCCTCCAACGTTCATCACCAGCAGCAGCATGGAGGGGCCGCTCCGCCCGCCCCCTCCTCGGCGCCGATCAATCCCTCGCTCTACCCCCTGCTCTCGCCGCGCCTCGCGCTGCCCAGCCTCGACGTCGAGGTGAGCATCCGCTTCGTCCATCCCGAGACGCGCAAGCGGCGCATCGTGAAGGCCGTGATCCCCCTCCAGCGCGAGGTCTCGATCAACGACCAATCGAGCTTTGACTACATCACCGCGGCTCAGCTCATCCACGCCCTGGGCTCCGGCGGCAGCGGCGGCGGCATCGATCTCCAGCGATGGCGCGTCGAGATCCCCGACGGCATCGATCACGACTACGCCGAGGACGCTGCGCCGGCGGCTGCCCCGTGCTGTGGCGAGAGCCACCAGATGACGACTACGGCAACGGCGACATCATCACAGGGCGGCGCGGCCGGGCCGCGCTATGTGCCACTCGAGATGGACGCCAAGGACGCCGACGCCGCCGCCAGCGACGAGCGGCTGCCGCTGTCGATCATGTGGCTGCCGCGCGGCGGCGGCGCCGTCCTGTTCATCGACATTCGACTGGTGGAACGCGATCAGTCGTCTTCTTCGTCATCGTCGTCCTCGTCGGCGTCATCGTCGCTCTCGTCCTCCACTTCATCGCAGGTGCCGCTCGACGCGCTCGGCCGCGAGGGCCGGGCGTGGCTGTTTGGCAGTGACTGGAACCGCACGCCGCACCATCGGCCGTTCCTCCTCAAGGACCTATCCGTGGTCGATGTCAGCTGCGGCTCGTCTCACTTCCTCGCCCTCACCAGTACGTGCTTCAGCTCTCGCGCGCCATGCATGACCGGTGTAGTGTGGCGGCGGCATCGGACGCTGATCGTGATCTGTTGTTTGTTCGCCGCCACAGAGGAGGGTAAAGTGTTCTCGTGGGGCAGCGGCAGGTTCGGCAAGCTGGGGCACGGCTCCCTGGAGGACATCACGGCCCCGACGCTCGTACAGAGCATCTACCGCCATCACGTCACTAAGATCGCCACCGGTCCACGACACTCTGTCGCCCTCACTGGTGAGGTCACTCGAGTGGTCCTTTCGTACGCAACCAGTGGTGAGTGGACTGACGTAGCGTGGCGTGTACGCGTCCTGTGTGTAGAGCGAGGAGAGATTCTCGTGTGGGGCCAGGCCGCGATCACGGACGACTGCCAGGTGCAGGATCTCGCCTGTCCCACGCTGGTCAAGATGAGCGCCCTCAACGGGATCACGTTCAAGAACATCAGCACTGCGTGCAATCACATCGCCGCCGTCTCAAGTAAGTTCTAAACTGAGCTCAACTGTTTAGCTCCGTGTGCATCGCTCTCTCTCTCTCTCTCTCTCGTCCCTCTTGGCACTGACCTGACACGTGAAATCAGTGATCGGCAGGCCGTACTACTGGGCGTGGAGCTGTAAGGGCAGTTTGGTCGAGCCGTTTGCGGCCAAGGTCATCGACGGCACGGAGGACATGGTGGTCACGGACTTGTGCTCCTCCAAGAACTTCGTCTCCATGATCACCGGTATGTCAGCGCGTTCGTTTGCTCGCCTGTAGCCACATTTCGTTCTGATTCCATCCTCCCCCGCTGTCCCCTCGCTCTTCACTGTAGCCAAGGAGCTCTACACTCAAGTGCTGCAGGACAAGGCCCAAGAAGCGCCCCAATACGCATGGACGCGCTACAATCAGGTACACCCCTCTTTGCTAGTAGCCGCCTGGACGACACCCTCAGGCTTGCACAAGTGCTGAGACAACGTTGTGCGACACATGGCCTCCTTTGCAGGTACTTGGGAACACAAACGAGGACGAGAAACCCCAGCACCGAGCGCGCAAACTCTACAAAGAGACCGTCACGTCGAGAGTGAGACAGATCGCCTGCAACTCCAACAGTCTTGTCGCTTTACTTGGTACGCCATGGCCCGACACTGACACTTACGCTCAAGGCCCAAAACTCGGTGGCTTAACTAGCCTCTCACGCGTGTGTTGTACAGAATCAGGCGAGATCGTCATTATCGATGTGTTGGAGTCTAACTCTGTGGCGTTGTCGTTCTTGAGCGATAAGAACATCATCCAAATTGCCTGCGGGCAGAACCATCTGATCGCTCTATCCGACACAGGATTGGTCTACACCTGTACTTGCACCCTCCTTCTCTCCCTCTTGCAGCCTGTCCAGGTCTGACATCGAGCCATCGCTCACGTATGCCTCGCTCCGCTTGCTTGCAGGGGGAGTGGACAATCATGGCGCCTTGGGGCACGGCAAGGTCGTGCAGCAGAAGTCGCCGCTGGCCATCAAGGCCCTCGACGAGGTCCTCGTGCAGAAGGTGGTCTGCAACAAATGCTGCACCATTGTGCTGGAAGACTTCTGGGCCACTCAATTGCTTCGGTACTGCTGCCAGAGCAGCTGTCTCTCTCTTTTCACATCTCTTACCATGTGTCTTGCTTGTCTTACGTGGCCTCGCTCTCAGTGTCATGGCCGGCATGAAGGGAGTTGCGACAGAGGATGTGAAGGCCATCCGTTCCTACGCCTACTACAGCCCCAAAGAGCGGATAATGCCCTCTCTCCACATGGCCTACCAGTGCCACCAGAGCCGTACGTCGTCCCTCCCCTGTCGTCACTCCTCAGAAGTCCTACCTGTTGGCTCACCTCTACCCTCCGTGCAGGTTACACGGGCGAAAAGGCAGGCATGTTGGGCTGGTTCTTCTGGTCGAGTGCCTACACGCCCAAGTTGGGGGTATGGCTTACCTCAACCATCCTCTATCGCTACGCTGCATGTGCGTAGTTAGTCCTGCCTAATCGCGCTCTCTCTCCAACGGTTGTGACGACGCGCCACAGTTGTCCTCGGTCTCGCTCGAGTTCAAAAACCGCGAGAGGCAACCGGGCGTCTACGATGACAAGCTCACGATCACAAATCAGTCCAAGCAGGAACTGAAGCTCGCCATCGCGCTCTGTCACCGAGAGAAGGAGCGACGATTCCACGTTGTGGTCGATCCCGTTCCAGAGGCGCTGGCTCCCGTACTGAGCATCCCCCCCAATAACGCGACGTCGTGCAGCGACGCGGATGATGACTTGGCCATGGAGTGACCTTTTCCTGTTTCGTAAATAGGGCAAGTCGTTCGACTTGACGGTCCGCCTGCATCTGCTCGAGCCTATCACGGTCAACATGGTCATCGATCTCATCGTCAATGGTACGCTTGAGCCAGATGATCTCGCACTCATTCGTCGTGGTGCTGATGCAGTGCAATTTGATGCGTGTACAGACACCTGCCATCACTTTGTTCTGATCAAGCTGGAGAAAGAGCACTTTGTGCGACCGCTGGGGGACCTCTTGACCGCCAGTTCGGATATGGTGGGCATGATGGCAGCCGGTGCCAGCATGTCGTCCTCCATGGCCCTCCACGGCAGCTTCTCCTCGCTGACCAGCCTCAAGAACTCCTACGTCGACATCTTCGAGGACGACCACGGGCTGCTGGTGTTCGTGCTCCAGCCCACGACGTCCTTCTCGCGCAAGAAGTCGGTTTCACATCTCAGATCGTCGTCCTCGTCTTCGCCGTTGTCGGCTGCGTCAGCGACAGCAGGCAGCTCATCGCAGACACCGCCCATCTCGACGAGCCACTTCTCATCGTCGGCCATTCCCGTCGGCTTCGGCATGAGCGCCGAGTCGCTAGTCGTCAGCAGCATGTCGTCCTCTGTCGCCGTGCGACAGAACAAAAGCGGATCCATACTGCCCTCGGAGTCGTTAGCGGAGCGAACGGCGCGGGGAGAAAGCCAGCACAGCCCGACTCACTCGGGCCAGAGTCTGCCGATGAGCGAAGTGCTCACGATCGACTTCAAGAATGACGAGATCGAGTTCCACGAGGAGCTGGGACGAGGCGCTAGCGGCGCCACAGTCTACGCCTGTTCCATCAAGGGTACACACTTCTTTCCACTTTGCAAGCGCGGCACAGATGAGCTTATTCCTCATCCATACGTGCGCGGCGGCAGGCATGTTCTTCGCCGCTAAGATCATGGACAGCAGCACCTTCCCCAGCGAGGAGCAGATCCAGCGGATGCTCTCTGAGATCAGGTATTTCGCGGTCTTGCAGTACGTTATTCTCACATCAGGACACGCACTCACGTCGTGGTCATCAATGCAGCATCATGGCACAACTTCGACACGAGAACGTTGTGCGACTCCTGGCCTTTGACTACAGGGAAGACAAGAAGGAGATCCGAATGTACACTCAGATCTACCCCGAGACGCTCTGGCAGGTGATCGCCAATCGATCCGGAAAGGGTAAGCATCACACTCCACCACCACCGATGCGCCACGCGTTGCGACCAACCACCGTCAACCTGATCACTGTCCGGCGTGTGTGCACCAGGCAAACCGTTCACGCCGAAGGAAGTTGTTGATTTCGCGTTCCAGATCGCGAGAGGCCTACACTACCTCGGCAGACAGGAGCCGCCCATCATCCACCGCGATCTCAAGGTACTGATCACCTGCCTTCGCGCTCACGCTTGCATGGCAGGAAGTGAAACTGATCGCTGTGATCATTCTACCACGCTGTGATCGTATCCATCCATCGACAGAGCGACAACATATTTGTATCATGGGACAATCATCGACATCCGCGCAGGCTGCACATTGGCGACTTTGACACCTCCAAGATACTCGAAACAACCGGTGCCAAGACCTTCACACAAGTGGGAACGCGTACGTCATTCTCTCTCTCTCTCTCTCTCTCTATCCTTCTCTCTACCCCCATCTGGGCCTTGACTTCATCACTCACACGCCCCACGTGCAGCCGGCTGGATGGCGCCCGAGGTGTTCACGGAGAGCGGTAGAGGGCACGGCGTCAAGGCCGATGGTGCGTGCACGCCACTCAGCGTTGCTGTGCTTACCACAGAGAATCTCACTCTGCCCCCGCGTGCACTGTATAGTATGGAGCTTCGGCATGGTGCTGTACGAACTCATCGTGATGAAGCAGCCCTACTACGACAAGAACCACTTTGAGATCTCGACTTGCAACGTCAAAGGTGAACGCGGCCCCATGCCAACACCCTGCTGCTTCCCTCTCACTGACCCGTCTATCTTCGCCCGTGCGGCTGTTGTGTTGTGTTGTGACGTGACGTGACGTGTCGTGTCGTGTTGTTGGCGCCAGGCATCCGACCAACAGTCCCAGACAGCGTGGACAAGGAGGCCTTCAAGGAGCTGCTCAAGCTCTTCAACAAGTGTACAAACAAGAAACCGCAGGACCGACCGAGCACGGCCGACATCCTCGCCACCTTGGCTGCCATGTAGACTTTGCCTCTCTCGCCTCTTTCTCTCTTCTCCGCCGTCATCGCCTCCGGCACCTTCATCGTCTTCATCGCGGCACCGGAGGAACAGTTTTGGACGTTCCCTCACACGACACACAAGAGACAACACTCCTCCTCCTCACCACGCACGAGCAAGCGTGTACTTGAGCCACATCAGGGCCTGGAACTTACGAGGGCCCGTGGACCCGGGTGTGCCATTGGGGCAGTCGTATCACCAACCAGAGGCGAGCTGGGCGTGCCTCTGTAGTATTCGAGCGAGTCGTGGGGTGATGGCGCGGTGGCTGTCTGAGATGCTGGCTCTTCATGTCCGCGGTCGCAGTTGCGCCTTTGTGCGATTGGTCCGTTGGGATCATAAATAACGTCGGAGGCAGGAAGTGCAGGTCACTCTCACCACACACAACGACCGTCATGAAGCCAGTGCTCGCTGTTGCCTCCCTCATCTTCGTCCTGCTCGGCCTCTATGCCGGTACGAGACCGCTCTTTCACCTTCTCCTCCCAATGCCTCGCTCGCCCGCTGCCTCCATTGCCGCCAAGTGATGATAGTTCAGGGAAATGATGAGCGAGACACTAACCTCGACTGCCGTCGTGTGGTGCGGCCTCACAACGCAGGCGTAGCCCACGCCTGCGAGGAAGTGTCGTCCACCGGACTTAACTTCTGCTTCAAGAACTTGCCCAGCAGCAACTTCAACAACCACAACTCGAGCCTCACAGGCGTGCTCAAGGCCATCGACAGCCTCTACTCCTACGTACGGGCTGCCCTCATCTCTTCCATTTCCCAGCAAGCTCGTCTTTACGCGCCTGCGTCCTATTGGCTCGTGAGATTAATTTTAACTCCGAAACAGACGTGGCAGTCGGTCGAGACGGCGGTGAAGGCGGCTGCGGCCAAGCACGGCTTCTCCGTGTGCCAGGACTGCCTGACGGCCCTCAAGCACATGACCTGCTCCTCCTACGTGCCCGGCTGCGACTACGGCACCTGTCTCCTCAACGTCTCGAGCCAGCTCGTCTCGGCCATCTACACCTGCGCCGGCATCTCGCCCAGCGACGCTGCCGCTTGCGCCAAGGACGGCTTCGGCTCGGCCGCCTGCCAGACCTTCATCACTAAGGTCTACAGCAACGTTGGCAACTCCTACGAGTTCTCGTCGTGCATCGCCAGCAGCCAGGCCAAGATCCTCAACAGCAACGAGTGCTTCCGCTCGCAGATCGTGGGTCGCGCCATGTGCGAGAACTTTGTCGATGTGTGCCTGTGCACGCCCGACGCCGAGGTCAAGAACGACATCTGCCAGTTCTTCCCCGTCGAGGGGTACAACATCGACTTCCCCGCCGGCCTCACGTGCGCCGCCTCCTCGGGCTGGTGCCAGCAGAGCGGCAGGAAGCGCGGCGTGGGCTCCAACTCGGCCAACCAGGCCTGCCCCAACGATCACCTCTGCCTCGCTGTGTCCCAGAGCAACAACTACCCGGTCTACGGCACGGCCGTGCAGACCTCGGCCGCCTCCGTGCAGTCGTCCTTCCTTCTCACTGCCCTCTCCGCCCTCTTCTGAGCGCTTCACCAGCCTGCTGGCCCAGCTTATGATCATAAGAAGAGTTTGTAATCGCACCACCACCACGACCATCACGTACGTCACCACAACTGGGTGGCTTGGCTCCTCGCTCACTTGGGGCTGATGGTGACGGTGACGATGACTCCGTCCGTGGCCGTGGGCAGCGGGTACACCCACACCAGGTTCGTGCCGGGCGACTTGGCCTGCACCACTGCGCACAATAGGGTTAAGTCAGGAGAGGAGAAGAGTTGAAACAAGCACACGTTGTTGCGGGGTGTCACTTGGGCATTGAGGCTGCGTACGTTGGCTGGGCACGACGGACACGATGTAGCCGTTGGCGTAGTTGTACTCCTCGTTGAGGTAGATCTCCGTGGGCTGGCTCACCTTCTGCGCACATCCATCAACCAAGCCATGGCGATGGTCGAGTTGAGCCTGGTCCAAGCCCAAAGGCGAGCAGTGACGCTAAATGTGGATCCACGGACAACGTACGATGTCGAGGACGTAGGTGAACTGGAAGATGGCGGTCTCGGGGTCGAAGGTCATCGAGAGAGGCGTGCCGGCCGTCGCTCTCGCGTAGGTGCGCGAAAGGGCCTTGACCTGACATGACGAGCACCCGAGAGGGACCCTTAGCAGGCGACTAGAGAGGGGAGAGAGCGGAGAGAATCTGAGTACCTTGTTCACCTCCAGCTGGCCGTTGGCGTCGTAGAACGACTCAGCCGTCGGAAGCGACGATGTGGTGATGTCGTTGAAACCTGATCAGAAGAAAGGAAACGTGATTGTAGTGGGTGCAGCCCGACACACTGTGCAGGATGAGGGGCGACGATGTCATGCGTGTGCAGGAGGAGTGCGCTCACCCTTAAACTGCCAATAGGTCCATGAAGACAGATGGCGGTCGGCCTGACCCGTGAGATACTGCATGTTGGCGATGCCGCGCGAGTTGTTGGCCATGGCTCCGAACTCGGTCATGAAGTAGCCACCGCCCAGGCGCTTGATGGTCGAGTTGTAGAGGCTGTAGAAGTACGTGTCCTCGGCGTCACACAGGATTACGTTACCCGGCGATCCATCCGAGTCCTGCGGGCCGCAGTAGATCTGCTCACGTGCAATGCCGCGTGACGTGAGGCGATAGAGTCAACCAATGCCATCAGCCAGGCCAGCGAACAGCCCTCTCTCCTTCTCTCTCTCTTTCAGCGCACGTACGTGGTAGGCAAAGGCTTGGCGATCGTCGTAGGCATGGCCACCGGGTCCCTCGGGGAATCCCACCTCCCACAGATCGTTGGTGGCACACTCGTAGAAGATCACTGTGCGACGTGTACGACCAAGATGGGCGGGTGAGCCTTGGTTGCGAGGAGGCATCCGATCTAATGATAGGTTTGAGAGCGCACCGTGCTGGTCGTCCCACTGCCTGATGGCGCGGTGGAGACGTTGGTACATGGGGTACAGGTTGGCTCTGTCAGCCACGCCCGGGACGATGAGCGTAGGGTCCGCATACACATTGCCTGCAAACTGTACAAGCAAGTGGAGCGAGATCGCCGTCAGACATTCATCCTTGTCCGCTATTTGTGCGACCTGGAGGCGACGCTGACGCACCGGTTCGTTGATGAGCTCATAGCCGAGAACGTAGGGCGAGTCCTTGAATGTCTGGGCCAGCTTCGACCAGTAGTTGATGAATCTGCAGGAGCAAGACATAGAGAGAGAGAGAGGAATACATCTCGGTGTAAGAGAGAGAGAGAGAGAGAGAGAGGTGTGAGTGTGTATGCGTGCGCGTGCGAAGTGGTTACCCGTCCTGAATGCCCTTCCTGTTGTCGTAAAGGCTCTGGAACGCCGCCATGGTCTGTTCGGCAAAGTAGAACTGGCCAAAGGTGTACTGCAACAGAGAAGATCACCACTCATCAATCAAGCGGATCCAGCCCACAGACATCAAAGAGAGCGTCGTGGTGTACCTTGAGGCATTCGGACAGCGGAGGATACCCGTTCTTGTCCTTGGGGAACACCTGCAGTGCGTGCACGTGTGAGTGTAATACGGCAGTGATCCGGGAGGCAACAGGAAAGAATGAAGGTGAGGGCGGGTTGTTCGTACGGTGGCTCCCGTGGCGGGCAACGGAAAGGGAAGGGAGAAGTCGCCAAAGTCAACAGCCCAATCTGGAGCGCCTTCGCCGCAGCACTGGCGCGTGAACAAATCCTGATGAGCATCTAGAGTGCACCACCAAAGTAGCCTCATCAGTGTGATGGCCACAGTGACACTCAAGACAGAGAGAGAGAGACGCAAGGACGTCGAGATCTTGCACTCACCGACGATTGTGTAGATGCCGTAGCTGCCAAGCTTCTTGATCAGCGACGACATGACGTCGATATAGGTCTGGTTGAAGGTCCCATTGGTAGGTGCCACGCCTGGCCACATCACGCCCAACTGCGGCCAAGCTCGAACGTCAGTGTATCGCTCGCCAGCAGCAGCACACAATGGAAAAGAATTCAGTGGGGAGGACGTACACGGAGAGCGTTGAAGCCCCAGCGCTGCAGGTCTTGCATGTCCCTATCCGAGAGCGACAGCTGCGGGTCGAACCCATCCACGATCGGGTAGTAGGGCGGCACCTGTGGCCACCCCGTGACGACGTAGACATTCGTCAACATTTTTTCTCGCGTTTAGGTCCGAGTCTAGTCTCCGAGAATGGCAGAGGGGGAAGTGCCTTGTAGACGGCATTGACGCCATGGAAGATGCGAGTGCGGCCAGTCTCGTCCACGAAGAACTGTGTCTTGGGGTTCACCTGCTCGCCCGAGGGGTAAAGATTTAGTTAGCAGCTGAGACAACGCGAGCAGTAAGCGCGACGAAACGAAACGAACCTTGATGACGCCCTGCACTGTCGCAACGATAGTGCCCAAGAGAACCATCAGCGCAACGACGCCGAGCACCAAGCCGCTCGCCACCTTCATCCTCTTGCTGTCCTCCACTTCTGGCTGCAGCGATTGGTTCCTTTATTGTGTTATTACTTTATCATCCGTCATTTTTATCATTCTTCGTAAGTAAAATACTTGTCATATTTGTCGACGTAAAAGCCGTGGTAACGCGACTCACGGACACGGAAGAAGCAACGGAAAACGAGACGGTGTGGCCTTGCCGCCCAAACATTTTGGCTCAGGTGACGCAAGCACCACACCGACACTGCACGCTAGAGGGAGAAGAAGAGACGAGAGGAACTCACCGGTGACCGGAAGAAGCAGCGAGTATAAAGTCGAGGGACGAGGAAAAAATGCAAGACTATTATTCCTACGACTACGACCACAACGAGCCACTCACATCGATGGAGCAACTGCCGGACGAAGTGCTGGCCATCGTTCTCTCCTTCCTCGCTCCGCGCGATCTCCTCCTCAGCGTCGAGCCCCTCAATCTACGCTTCCGCGAGCTCCTCTCCGATGAAGGCACTCGCCCTTCCCCTTTTATTTATTTATTTTATTATTTTTATTTTTGTCAAACTAATTCTTTTTAATTGATTGAATTTATTCTGACGTGCGGTTGGGGGTGGTGCAGTGTTGTGGAGCTATCTCCTCAAGTCGTGCGATGGCCGACAGCTGCCCACGTCGAGCATTGAAGCTGCCGTCTCTGGAGGCGTCCGTGCCCACTCGCGGTCCAAGTGGGAGGAGCGCATACGGGCCGAGTCCGGCTGGAAGGCTCTCCTCAAGGCCCAGCACACCGTCGCAAAGGTAGGCTCTCCTCTTCTTCTTCCTTCTCTTGCGCAACGTCACGTGGTGTGAGTGAGGTGCATGATGTAACCTGGGGCCGTGATGAATGCACGTGTACGTCGACAAGAATTGGCGCGATGGCCGGTTCAGCAGCCGCACGGCCAAGGACACCTCGCGCAGCTACTGCATGCTCTTTGACGAGGAGAAGGACGTGCTCCTCTCCGGCAACACCAACGGCGAGGTACCATCGCTTTCTTCATCATAGAAGGTCCTGCGTCATCGGCTGACACTCGCGCGATGCGATTTCGTGATCAGGTGCAAGTAAGGCGTCTGAGCACCAGCGAGGTGATCAATTCGTGGATCGCCCACAAGCGTACGCTGAGCCCTCTCCCTCCCTCTGCTCTGCTTGCGGGACCACAAGGATTCTGACTCGGATGTCTGACATGTAAATAGGGGGTTACCTGTACAGCATGACGTTTGTGCCCTCGGCCGAGGGCACCCGACTTGCGACCGGGGCCCTCGATCAGGTGGTCAGACGTGCGTACACCATCACTACCATATCATGGATCGTTCCACCGCCGCCTGTGAACTAACGGACTATGAGGCGTTGGGCAGTGTGGGATTTGGATCAGGGCCGAGAGCTGTGTCATCTGTCCGGTCACACCGGCTCCATCAACGCCTTGTGCGTGATGCCAAATGACAACAAGCTGGTGTCGTGCTCGGTCGACCACAGCACTCGCGTATGTCTCGCTTTCGGCTTGACTGGATTGATCGCTCGTGCTCACTCGTCACCACACGTTCCAATCCCTTCGCACAGGTGTGGGACCTGGAGAAGGAGGAGTGTTCGATGGTGCTGGTGCCGGATCAGCAGGACGCGGTCAAGTCGGTCAATTGCGTTCTGCCGTGGGGCCAGAGGGAGGTTATCACGGCCAACAACAAGGGCGAGCTCCACATCTTCGACACCGCTTCGGGCCTGATCGTCGCCACCCTCCATTCCCACCTTCGCACCATTCTCTCGCTCCTCAACAATCCACAAAACAGTACGCTCGCCGATCAGTTACACTTGTGTGTGATCTTCTAGAGGCTCACTACGGTTATCTCTCTCTCCTCTCTCTATCTCTGGACGACAGGCAACGAGGTGTTTGTGGGTGGCGGTCCGCTGCGCAGCGAGAACGTCGGCTTCCCGGTGCTGAGCTATGACCTTCGCATGGTCAATGGCCACGAGCTGGTCCCGCTGAAGCGCTACCTCGGCAATACGGTACCGATGCTCTGCCTTGTGTGCGTACGTGCTCACCGCAGCAGTGTACATGACTGACACGCTCGGAACGATTTGCAGGAGTGGGTGGAGTCAGCGACCTTCAATGGGCTGGGTCACCTGATCACGGGATCGAACGACGGGAGCATCAACGTGTTTGACGTCGCGAGCGGCAACTGCATCTCCAAGACTTGGAACAACGGCAACCAGGGCAATGGTGGCAGTCACCGGTTAGGTAACGTTTCCCCGAGCACTCAACCTCCAGGCGTTTGATGGCCATTTCATCTGACCCAGCGATCTTGTGGGGCGCAATTCAGATAGGAGAATCACGTGCCTTCAGGCCTCGCCGCTACGTCTGGTGAGCGGCTCCATGGACGGCCTCATCCGCCACTGGGAGTTCGCTCCGACACCACCCTGCTAGCCCCAATCGGTCCTCCCTCTTCCCTGCTGTGTGCCGTTCGTGTAAATAGATAATACCACACAAAACAAGTTGCTTTTGAAACATACCTCAAATACCTCGATCAGTCCTGCCGTTTTCTTGGGCAAAAGTCAGATATTTGAGATATGATTTTTTGCTGCGCATTCTTGTTTTGTCTTGGACTCCTCCCACAATGGGTTGGTTGTGATCAGGGGATGCCGCCAACAGAGCCACACGAGGGCAGATGAGGGATGGAGGAGCGCCCAGGAAGGATGTTACTTCGTTAACAACTCAACACATGTCAAACTCAACCTCACATCCACCGCCGTCGCTCTTCTCTTTTGGCTCATTGCCGTAATCTGCTCCTGTTTGCTTCAAAGGGGGTTGTCGCCATGTGGCGGGGCTAAGTCTTGCACTGCTCTATGAGCCAGGGAAGAAGAACGGCAATAGTCAATCGGAAGCGCCATGATTGCGCATTCTTGCTTTGTCCTGGCGTCATCCCACAATGAAGCGGCGATGAACTGGCGGGCTGACAAAAGAGTCCATCGAGGACAGGTGAGGGATGGAGGAGCGCCCAGGAAGGATGTTACTTCGTTAAACAATCACCATCGGTCATCAACCTCAACATCACATCCACCGCTATCGCTCCTCTTTTTGGCTCTCCGTTAGCGCTGCACACACTGACATCGTATTCTGACCATGCTTGCTCAGCTTTTCCGGCCGCCTCGCTGGCTTGGGCGTGATGGTGGTGTGCTCGCGCGTGGGCGATAGAGATCAGAAGTAGGTGGATTGCGAGGAGGTGATGTCAAACTTGCAGATGGGGCACAGTTTGTGTCCGCCCAGCCACGCGTCGATGCACTCCTGGTGGTAGGAGTGGAGGCAGGGCAGCGTCTTGAGCAGCTCGCCGTCCTCGTACTCCACCAGACAGATGGTGCAGCTAGTGTAATGCAGTGTACACTCCAGTGATGAGCGAGGATTGCAGCGTCGTCATTGTGGAACAGGAGCACACGTACGTGGTGAGCTGTTCGTCGACTTGTTCTCCGTGTGCGTGTCGTCGCAGCTGGGCGCTGGAGAATGGGTGCGTGGGCAGCTGGTCAACCATGCCAGACGACGGGGCGATGGCGATAGAGCCCATCCTCTCTTCGAGCGCCAGCAATTCCTGGGGAAGACACAGCACAATGACGACACAGTTACACGTGCAGGCCACAGAGAAACGGGCGTACAAGGATAGGAGACGAACCTCGTAGGACAGGTTGTCCACGTCGCCCTGCAGCTCCAATCCTCCTCCTGTTCCTCCTCCTGATGGTGCTGCAGCTGCTCCTCCTCCTGCGTTATCAGCGAATCCATGGCCGCCATCCTGATGAACCGCTTGCAAGTGCGTCATGAGGTTTGTGCCCTCGTGGGTGGCGTAGTGAGTTCCCTGTACGTCGATTACGTGTGTGTGTGTGTGTGTGTGTGTGTGAGTGGCTGATCAGATGGCTTGCTGTAATAGCAGGAAATAGTGGCACACACCGTGAACAGGAAGCAGAGTGGGCAGGCGAAGACATGAGAAGACGCCGCGCTGTGGTATCGCGTCACGTGGCCGACGAAGCTTTCGATCGGAATGGGCGGCGCAGTGCATCCTTGGTAGGGACAGCGGACCGCTTGCTGCGCTCTCGAGGCCGGCGCTGGAGAGCTGTCGCGGCCATCCATACATTGAGATGGAGGTGCTTAGTTGCACCAGCATCACGCGGTCAACGTGCGCCTAGCTTGCTTACCTTGCGCGAGCGGTGAATGTGGTGGGCGAGGCCTCCACCGCAATGTCCGAATGTACAGCACGCAGATGGTTCAGAAGGTGCGTGTCGTCGTGCACCGAGTACGCTTCGCCCTATACTCAGCACACAAGCACGCCATACGATACGTGTGAGACGTGTGAGACAGGCACTCCACTCTCCTTTGCATTGGCAATGCAGATCACGGGTGTATGGCGACGTACGTTTGCCAGAGTGCAGATGGGGCACGCGTACTTGTGGTGGCTCGCGTGTGGGTGGTTGCTGTTGACGTGGTCAACGAAGCGCTCCATTGCCACGTTGTGTCCGTTCGTGCAGCTCAGGTACGGGCAGCTCACTGTGATACCTGCTCGCGGCGGCACGACAAAGCCATGTCAGTGTGAGCGAGTCAAGCGCGACGACGGCGACGGCCTCTGGCTCGCGAGAAGGAGAGTATGGGTACGTACCAGACGAGTCGTCGTTGAAGGTCGCCGCCTCAAACTCGTCCTCCGCTGCGAGTTGACGAGCAATGGCCGAGTCCGTGAGCTGCAGTCGGCCGCCACCGCCGCTCTGCTCGCCGTAGTGAACGGCCTGCGCCTCATCCTCCTCGGCAAGCGCCCGGGCCAACGCCGAGTCAGAGAGCTCACGCTTTGCGCGTCGTTTGATGGGCTTGGTCGTGGGGTCGGGGGCAGCGCTCGGCTGGTGATGCTCCACTACAATATGCCGGTCTGGGGCAGGCCCGCGGTTTCTGCGCCCGACGTCACGAGAAGCTGATGCGATGACGAACGCGCCGACAGCCAAGGTTGCACGCATGACGTCCACTTGTCCTCTCTCACGCCTGCCGCGCTTGCTTGTGGACGTCTTTTCCTGAAGTTCGCGCTGTGGTCCTGTCCACGGAAATGAAAACAGAGGTATTTTCTTGCGCTATGCAAAGAATTACATCTGTGTCGACAAGCGCGACATGCAGAAACTACGGAGAACTCGACTGTCGCGGTAATCGTCTCCGGAAGGCGGGGGACATTGTGATTCGATCGAGAGATAAGAGAAGAGAATGGGACGCAAGAAGCGCAGCACGTTGCCGAAGAAGACCGCACGGGGCAAGCCCAAGGGCCAGGCCCCGCCGCGCGCCATCTCCGACAAGCCCAGCGGCGGAGCCGGCTCGGTCAAGAGGAAGCGCGATGGCGGCAGCAACCCTCAGATGAAGAGCACCAAGCCCGACAGGAAGTCGGCCGCTGACCAGGTACGCATGCCAGCTTCGCGGTGCCACGTCTCCGCCCCGCGAGATCTCTTTGCCGCTCCGATCGCGTAGCGGGGGGGACAGATTTAATTTTGGCGCGATTTCCAAAATCTCATTTCGAACTCTTTTTGCGCTCGGTGTGTCTTGTGTGCATGCACAGCCCCACAAGAAGCGCAGGACGACGGGTGCCCGGAAGGGCGCGCCGCCCAAGGAGGACGCACCCCCGAAGGAGGAGGAGGAAGAGGAAGAGGAGGAGGAAGTCGAAGAGGAGGATCTGGAGTACTTCAAGGGCAACACGCAGTTTGCCGACTTCCTCGGCGGCGTCGACCCCAAGAACCTCACTGACCATTTGGGGTACGTGCATGCGTGCGCGCACTGTGCCAGCGCTGCACTCACGCTTGCTTGTTTGCTTGCTTGGTGCAGAAACAAGACGACGAGGCGAGCGAGCAAGAAGGCCGAGCGCGAGAAGCAGAAGAAGGAGAGCAACACCGAGGCCGAGTGGGAGAGGAAGCCCCGCACAGCCAGCTGGGATGAGGGGCCCGAGGTACGCGAGGCTACCACCACCAAAGAAGAAGAAGACGGCGGTGAGGAGGAAGCGGAAGAGAACGCGGAGGGAGACAAGGCAGCAGCTCCCGCCGCCGCCGATCAGGCGGGAAAGAAGAAGCGAAGGAAGCGCAAGCCAGCCAAGAAGGCCGGCGTGAAAGCAGCTGCATAGAAGCTTAAAGGAAGAGGATGGAGAGAGAGAGAGAGATGAGAAGACACAAGTGCTCGATTGGCTAGTCACTAATAAAACTCCTTCCTCCTCGGTTGTGCTCTTCGCGTTGCAACACCTGCAGGTGCCGCGTCTGCCAGTCAAGGACGCCCACGGCAACCTGATCGTGGCCAAGGAGTACCGCAAGATCAAGTCCGCCGGCGACAGCGACGAAGACGACAGCGACGCCGAAGCCGAGGTGAAGGAAGAGAACGAGGACGACATGGATGACGAAGATGAAGGCGACGTCTCGGCGGTCAACGACGAAGATGACGAGGAGGAAGATGACGAAGAAGATGATGACGATGATGATGAAGAAGATGACGACGATGAAGATGACGATGGAGAAGACGCTATGGAAGTGGCGGAGGACCGCCCTCAGGCGAAGAAGCAGGGTAAGGGCAAGGAGATGGTGACCGCGCTTCAGAAGTTCCACAACAGGCAGCAGCAGAACGAGCACACCAAGATGCACATCGCCCACCTCTGCACCAAGATCATCGAGGATCCCGAGGAGAACGTACAAGAGCTCATTCTCGTCGTCGCACGTGACTTATGCTGCATGGACTTGCTGACCTTGCTTTGCGTGCGTGCACGCTCGTGTTTTGTGTGCAGTCCAAGATGCTGAAGGAGCTGACCGAGATGTGCTTCCAAGACGACGCGATAGCCCAGAAGCTCGCCGTGCTCTCGCTGCTGGAAGTCTTCAAGGACATCATTCCTGGGTACTGACCGACTGACTGACACCCAGCTCATCGCAGCGTAAGCAGCGAGCTTGCGAATCGTGTCAGACACTAACCACGAACGACAACCACCAGGTACCGCATCCGTGTGCCGACCGCGGAGGAGAAGAAGATGAAGGTGTCGAAGGAGGTCAAGAAGCTCCGCGAGTTCGAGGCGCGCCTGCTCTCGGCCTACCAGAAGTACCTCCAGAAGCTCGAGAAGATCATGAAGTGTACGCACACTCGCGCACCTCGCTTGCCGCATTGCCCACAATAATTCATCATCCTAACCATTATTGTCATCATCACAGACAAGCCGGCACAGGGAGACGAGGCGCCGCACGTCAAGGTCGACGTGCACTACCGTATTCTCGCTGTCAAGTACGCCATCCTCGGTCTGCTCTGCGTATGTTCATCCACCTTACCGCTTTGTCTTTCCCTCTCCCTCTCCCTGTGGATGACAGGTGTATGGCCGAGTTGCTGAGGGCAGTGCCTCACTTCAACTTCACATGGAACATCATCTCGCTCCTGGTGCCCTATTTGGCCTCTAACAACGCCGAGCTGAGGTACACACCGCAGCCTTGCACTTGCCCTCGTCGTCGTTTGAGGCAGGCGTGATGCTGACGTGACGTGCGTCCCCAAGGACCCAATGCATCAAGGCCATCCACACTGTGTTTGAGAACGACAAGCAGGGCGGCACCACGCGCCAGACAGTCAAGCTCATCGGTCAGTTTGTCAAATCAAAGAACTTCCGCAGCCGGCCCGAGGTACGCAGATCCCAGACTGTCTGTCTGCCGTTTACTGTGTCGTGGCGTACCACCGCTTCTTCAAGAGCAGCAGCGTGTACTGACTAAGAGTCTTTCCCTCTCTGCAGACTCTGGAGGTGCTGCTGCACATTAAGTTTACGGACATGCTGAAGGAGGGTGACGTCACGCTGGACCCCGCCAAGACGCACATGTCGAAGAAGGACAAGAAGAAGCTCACCAAGAAGCAGTACAGGGTTCGTGCTCCCTGTCCTTACGACACCTTGACCCCTCCCAGTTCTCACACTGATGCTCTCTGGCACCTCGTTGGTTGAGTGCAGGAGTTCAAGGTGATGAAGGAAGTCGAGGCCGAGATGAAGGAGGCCGAAGCCGCCCAGAGCAAGGAAGAACGAAAGACAATCGTAAGTTTTCTTTTCCCTCACACGATCAAGATGCGGATTTCCTATACTAACCGTCGCGCCATGCCGCAACGCACACATGCTAGCAAACGGACATCCTGCGAAGTGTGTTCATCACCTATTTCCGAGTCCTCAAGCGAACCATCAACTCGCCCCTCCTGCCCTCCGTGATGCGCGGCCTCGTTAGGTATGCAGGCCCCTCCCTTCTCCTCATCCTTTACATTGTGATAGGATTGGCGGCAGTGAGCTCACCCCTTCTCCTCTTGCCGTCAGATACACGCGGTTCATCAACATCGACTTCATTCAGGACATCGTGACGGCCTTGCGCGAGCTCATCGGTCAGGACAACTCGCCGCTCTCCGTGCCCACGCAGCTTCAGTGCGCCATCACCGCGCTGCAGATGCTCCAGCAGAACTCGCTCATGTACAATGCGCTCAACATCGATCTCAAGGTTCCTTCCTCACTCCACCCGGCTCAGTGTTGCTGCGAGATCCCATGATCCCTGTGACTCACCACTGCAGCTATGATCCGATGACAGGAACTGTACGCCCGGTTGTACGAGCTGCTTCCATTCATTCCCACGCACTCGATCAAGTCGCCCGAGCTCGTGCGGTCCCTCCTTCACTGCTTGTCCCTCATGTCCAAGGATAAGAAGCAGGTAAGCGCCAACCTCTCGCTGCGCGCGAGAGCCCATCATAAGACTCACCCGACCGTTTTTAGGTGTCTGTCAACCGTATGGCGGGCTTTGCCAAGCGACTGATGAACATCGCGATGTGCCTGCCGCCCAACGCCTGTCTGGCTGTCATCTCCATCGTCAAGGAGATCCTCAACGTACGTCGTCTCTTTGCTTTTCTAACAACGCCGCACGCCTCTGGTTGCTCACGTTCTCCGTTGCCTCTGTATGAACACAACAGCGGCACACGAGGGCACAGCAGCTGCTGGACAGCGAGTTTGTGGGGTCGGGCACGTTCATGCCCGAGGTGCCCGATCCGGAGCACGCCAATCCGCTCGCCGCAACGCTGTGGGAGTTCCCGCTGGCCAAGGAACACTACCACCCGACCGTCGTCGACTATGCCTCCCGTGTCCTCCAAGCCTTTGTGGAAGCCGATGGAACCACAGGTAAGGGTCGTGCTCGTGCTCGTGCTCGTGCTCGTGCTCGTGCTCGTGCTCGTGCTCGTGCTCGTGCTCG